>ML110585.1:161163-214141 GCA_003697995.1 Taxidea taxus jeffersonii
AAATGGAAGGCTTTAATATCAATATCCATGGAAACGGAGCCTTCCATGTATCTTGGATAGATGTGACTTAGACGAGAGTCCCATGAAATGGTGAGAAAGGTGAGCATGAAACCCAAGAGCAGACTGCTTCTCTATGGGGGCAATTTCGCCCTCTCCTCTCAGACAACACCTGGAAATATGAAAACGTTTTTGGTTGTCACACCCTGAGTGGGGGGTGGGGTGACCAGCATCTGACGGACACCCTACAACACCAGCATGAGTGCCCACAAGATGGGATCACCTGGTCCACAGCGCGGACAGCGCTGAACTTGACAGATGGTGCCACGGAGCAAAAGGCTGGGCACCGGACGGCGTCCCCCTTGGGAGAACTTCATGGCCAGTCAAGAAAGGTGAAATCCTCTAATGTTAGCTCAAAAACCTAATCACGCTCCTCTGTTTAAAACCGTCAGCCAATGCCCTATTATTTTTGGAAAAAGTTGTCTCACATGGCCCCCAGGGCCCTGTGTAAATATTTTCATCTTGTGCAGCAAGGAAAAGGCCGGAATTTAGGAAAGCAACACTGATCAGTTACCCCCTCTTCCACTAAGTCAGAAAAGAACAATTAAAAATGATCTGTCAGGGGCACCTGGGTAGCTCAGTGGGTTAAGCCTCTGCCTTCGGCTCAGGTCATGATCCTAGGGTCCTGGGATCAAGCCCCACATCGGGCTCTCTGCTCAGCGGGGAGCCTGCTTCCCTTCCTCTCTCTCTCTCTCTGCCTGCCTCTCTGCCTACTTGAGATCTCTCTCTCTGTCAAATAAATAAATAAAATCTTTAAAAAAAAAAAAAGATCTGTCACTGGTGTCCCTGCAGACAATGGGAGGGGGAGGGCATGGCGGCTTATCTGCAGAGCCCGTGAGGGTTGTCAATAGACTGATTCTCAAAGAGCAACAAGTGTCCGGTCTATTTTCAGCTACTTCGGGGACACTAAAACAAAGGCAAGAAGAGGATCATCTGGACACCCTTCCTCCCTCACCCGCCCTTTAGAATCCAGGCTTTGCCTTCCACACAGCAACTCCCGGGATTCGGGAAAATGAGGAAGGCGGACGAGAATCTCGGCAAGTTTGGCTGGTGGCTCCCGACTTCAGGACGGCTGCATGTTCTTCAGGAAAGATACGTATCACTCCTCCCAGTTTTTCTTTGGCTTTGGATTTGCCTTTCTTTGGCACAGTACGTTCTAAGACGAACTGAGGGGCTGCCTGGTTTCATCGGCATCCCACACCGCTGCACGGCTGGCTCTCTGCACTCCTGTCACCCGCCCTACTGGACTTGGCTCAGGACCTGGAGCATCCTCCTTCCTCTTCCCCCAAGTTCTGCCCTCAGCGTGGGCTCCAGGCTCTGCCTTTATTGCTTCTCTTACACATGCACAGACACACACACGCCCACCCATCCACGCACATTCATACACATCCACACACCCCCACATACCCATATATCTACACACACACACACGCCCACACAGATCCATACACACATAACGCACACATGCATACACCCATGTATCTATACACACATTCATCCACACACACAACACACACACACAAACCCCACATTATTTATTCTTGCTTATCTTTCTTATATCAAATCAAATATTGTTTTTAGAATGATTTTCCTCATTCTCTCTGACCTGGTTCCTTTTTTTTCTTTAGTATATATTCTTAGGCCTCCTCTGTTACACTTACATTGTTTTTTTAAAACAATTTCAAGAACCTTTATCGAAGCCAACATTCAAATAGTGTCTTAAGGGTGAAATTGTTTCAGCAAAGCCAATTTAACAATTCCAAACATTATAAAAACATTTAGGGATGCCTGGGTGGCACCATCGGTCAAGTGTACAACTCGTGGTTTTGGCTCAGGTTGGCGCGGAGTCTGCTTGGGATTCTCTCTCCCTCTCCCTGCCCCTCCCACTTGTGCATGTGTGTGCTCTCTCTCTCTCTCTCAAATAAAACTTAAAAAAACTCCAACAAACATTTAAAAATTAACTTTGTTAAAGGTGATAATCTTCCCTTTCCCCATTTCATCTGCTATACTTCATTGCACCAAATAAATAGGGAAAACTTCAGTCACCTGCAACACCCCTGCCGATAAAAAAAGGAAAATTGCATTTTGACAAATGCCAAATATCTGAAATCACATCTAATCAGAGTCTAATTATAGGCTTAATACGGTGTAACTAAGGCTTCCAACATGACAGTCCACAAACCCGGTGTTAATCCCCACTGTCCTGGGATGTCCCAGAGCTGGACTTCACTGGACTAAGGCTGTATTCTGTAACTCGTGTATTTTTCTGTATTGTGATGAGCAGCTCCACAGGGGCCTGGTCTGTGCTGCACCTCCTACTACACAAGGTCTGTCCAGTCCAGGGGGTGCCTGGGGGCTGAAAGTAGCCCTCCGCCGGCCTGGTTGGCCATGGCTGTATGCTCGCCGAGTGTCCCCAGCACCCAGTACAGTGCTTGGCACAGAGCCACAGCCTGGAAATGGGGATCAGGGGCCACTGTCAGGCTGAGCCCCAGCAATGTCCATCACTGAGAGGGGAGAGAAGGGCCACTGTGCAGGCAGAGAGGCTTCTGAGGCCCCCACGGTGGGCAGAGTGCGGTTCACATGATCAGCCATCAGGAAGTCAGGAGGCTGGGCCACCACTTCCCAGGGATCCGCCAGAGTCCACCTGGGAGCCCAACGAGGCCGAGAGCCTGTGGCCATCGGTCTAGCGCTCTCAAAAGCAGCCAGGGAAAAACACCAACAGATTGTGAAAGAAATCACCCCTTCCTCCTTCCTCTGTAGGTTGAGTTTGAAAGTCACACCCAGTTTCTAAGGCTCTGTCTCCTGTGCCTTTGGATAAATAAGATCACCTCCCCAAGCCTTTGTTCTTCATCTGGGGGTTAGAGTAATAGTCCCGACCTCCCAGGGTGAACTTGGAAATGTATTTACTGGTGTAAAATGGTGGAGAGCACATGGGGTGCATATGCATGTGTGTCTTTAATGAATTCTCATAATGGCCTCAGACTGTGCCAAAAGAAATCCCCAGAAGGAGACAGTGAGGATGGCGATCTCCGTCCAGGATGTCTTGATTTGTGTTACTCACACTCCTCTGCCCAGGATTGCTAGCTCTCATGCGATTACCCAAGTCCCGGACAAACGACCAGAAGAGCTGCCACTGATGGCAGAATAAGGAAAGAGGAGACACGGGCACTTCTGTTCTTAACAACATAGGTGTTCCCAAAGCTGCCAGGGAGATCCAGAGCTTACAGAAGAGATGCTACAAGAAAGGAAGGGGCCACATGGGCAGGACCCAGCCACCCCCCATCCCTACCGCCGCCAGCCAGAGGCATTCTCTGTTTACCTGTTTTCTAGACTGGCATTCAGCCACAGTTCTTGTTTAGGGGAAAAGAGAGCTCTTCTGCTAAAAGCATACAAGTTAGATGGATGTTTATTAGCTACTTACTAGAATAAGATTCCATGAGCATAAAACTACATGGGCTGCTATGTGTGCAAATATAGCTAGAGAAAGATCTGATTATACTGGGTGCCACTTAAAGCTGGGAAACACCACTCAGAGAAATCTCCCCCTTGAAAATCTTGCATTTTATATCCACGTGTTTGGGATTTACATGTGTAGATGTTCTTACCCATCAGTATGTCCTTCTCACAGATATTCCATGGGGCCCTCTACATGCTCAGCACTGTGCTAGGCTCTAGGGGAGATGCGGAATAATACCACAGAATCATTTCCTAGAAAAGGCTAAATCCTAGTGGGGAAGAACAAATATTAAACTGTTTATGACCGTACGATTTCTGCATTCAACTATTATCACTGAGCACCTCCTACATGCTAGGAAGTCTAGCCACGAGGACACAGCACTGAACAAAGCATAAGGTGCTTCTCCTTATGGAACTTTTCTTTTAGGTCGGTAGGGGGGAGGCACAGTAAAGAAAAAGTAAGCAAACTAGTGTGCATCTGGCACTGGCTAGTGGTAAGAAGTTTCAATAACAAGGCCGGGTAAAGGGATGGAGAGTGACAGGAAGGGGCTGCGCTTTTCAGTTGGGTGGGCAGGAAAGGTTCCTGGAAAGAGATGGTACTTGGGCAAAGAGATGAAGCAGAATCAAGTAAGATGGTGAACCTTATCGGGTCCAAGGGAAGTGAATTCCATGCGGGAGAGAATGAATGAACACAGGCCCTAAAGCAGAAGGTATCTGGAATGTTCCAGAAGCAGTGGAGATCGGTGTGGCTGGAGCATCTGGTGGGGCCAGTTCATGTAACGTGACCTAACTGCTCTCACAGCCTCCAGCAGAGAAAGCAAGCATCAACAAGAGCGGAAAAGTTAACTCTGAGAAACAAAACCAAACACATGCCCAAACCCCAGCTGCTGCAATCTTGAAATTGGGCGAGCATGACCTCCCGCAGATCATGCCCAGGAGTAAGATGCTCAAGCACCACTCACCCAAAACGATGTTCTAGGGCTGTTTACTTGCAGAAGCTGGGGCCCCCCGGCTCTGTCCGCTGAGCAGGGGGAATTAGGGAACGGGATGCAGGTCTGCTCGGGGAGCCACCTCCGGAGGACACATCTCCCGGTACCTGCGGAGCACCTTTCCAAGCACCACCTTCTACTATGGCAGGCGGACACTACATCTCCCGGCCTCCCCTGTAGCGCGAGTGAAAGCACGTGACCTAGTTTCCACCAATCGGATTGCTCCTTGCCGGCTTTCCCCGCCCCCCCGAAGCTGGCACCGCCCACGATGGCGGCGGCTGTGGTCCAGCCTCCAGGCAGCCGGGCCCGGACTTAGGAAAGCAAACAGGAGCCGGCGTCGCGAGGTCCGTGGGGCCCACTGTGGGCACCGTGACGCCTCTGCTGCACTACTTCTGCAGTATGAGTTTAGAGATGGCCCTTGGTGTGCTTGTCCCCAAAGCTTGTTCTCTCCGGCTGTATCAGTTTCCTGCCACCGTCGTAACAAAGGACCGCGACTTGGGTGACTCAGAACATCTGAAATTTATTCTCTTCCGGTTCTGGAGGCTCGAAGTTCCAAATCCAGGCGTCGGCAGGGCTGCGTTCTCAGGGGAGGCTTTGGGGGAGAATCCATCCTTTGCTTTTCCCAGCTTCTGGCGGCTGTTGGCATTCCTTGACCTCTGTGGCCGTGTTGCTCCAGGCTCCGCTCCTGTGGTCACATTGTCGTCTTTTCTGTGTCTCCTCTCAGTGTGTCAGCTCTCCTCCAGCTTCATTCTTAGGACACTTATCATTGGATTTAGGATCCACCTGGATAATCCAGAAGGATGTCCTTACCTCAAGATCCTTAATTACATCTGGAGAGACCCTTTCTCCAAGTAAGGTCTCATTCGGGCATTTGGGGGATTACAACGTGGACACATTTTTTGGGTGGACCACACCATTCAATCCCCTACACCGCCTCTGGGAGATCCTGTGAGCTAACTAATACTTCTTAATACAGTTCCTTTCAGCTTATGCCAGCCTGAATCGGTTTGCAAACCAGAGCCTGATGTCGACATCACGGTACCTTCTGCTTCCGGTCTTTGGCCTGAGATGGGACAAAGCATGTGGAATACAGCCGTGTTTAGGATCCCCAGCCTGAGACTCTGGCCTTCCTGTCGGCTCACCTTGACGCCTCCGTCTTTGTAAGGGAGCAAAATGCTGTGTCAGTAGCTCTGTGGTTGAGACATTTTCTTTTCGGCTAAAAGATGTCTCCCGGCCCTAGGAGGCTGTGAGGCAGACCCCACCACAGAGAGGCTGGCGAGCTGGTCAGCCTTACCACATCAACTATTTATGGTTTTGTTAAAAAATAAAAACCAGAGCACACTCACCCACAGAAAGCCATGGAATGCTTCTGGAGAGACAGTGGTGTCTCCTCACCTCTCTGAACTTTTGCTCTGATTTCTCAGCAAGCCCCGATGTTTGTCAGCTGGTTGGGGGAGGGTAGAGTCCCTCCAAGGGAGACTTCCCATTAATCCTCTGAGCCCGCTCTGAGGAAGAAAGCAGCAACATAGCATGGCATTGACACGCGTGACCTTCGGGACCTTATTCACCTCTCTGAGACTCCATTTTGTCATCCCTGAAGGATATGAAACCTACTTTGGTTGTTTGGGTTCTGCCTCTATTTTTCTGTGTGTAGGTGGATTCAGCAAAGTTCTTTGCTTACTGAGTATGAGCACCTGTGGGCCAGTGAAAACATCCTGCGTTCCTTTGCCTCTGCTGCCGTCCCTCTCACCCCAAAGCATCATCTTGCAATCAGTTATCTGGAGGTGTACTACGTCTTCTCCTGTTGTGTGCGCTGTACCCCACAGGGTGAGGACCCTGATTACGTGGTCGGTGGAATTCTGATGTGTAAAGCACTGTCCTTTTTTTTTTAAATTTTATTTTTATTTAAACATATAATGTAACCCCACCACCCTCTCCCAACTCCAAGCACTGTCCTTTTGACTGGTGTGTAATCTGTGTTTAACAGGTCGTAAGGTAACAAAGCTTGGCGAGTCACCCTGGGCACATCCTAAAGCAATTATTTCTCTGGCTCCATGCTACCCACATTGGCAATTATCCTAATTTGCACCTAAGTTCACCAATACCAGCAATGTCACCATTTCTGGGAGCCTGCAGAGGAATCTCTGTGGAGGAATCTGCATCCCATTGACTTGGCTGGGAAGGGAAACCTGCTCTTCTCTTTCTTCTTTGCACGGCGCCCTGTGGATGAGGAGGTGAGGACGCGGTTAGGGCCAACAGTGACGAGATGGCATTGGAACCACCGTGCCACCTACAGAGTCCCCACTGAAACAAAAATTGCTGAGCCTACCAATAAACACTGTGTACTCAGTGTCCCAGGAACTTCCTCGGATGAGCATCTTGGTTTTAACTCCCTCTTCTTCGGTAGACAGTGCTTTTAAGCATTTATGCATGAGTCCCTGCAGTACAAGGAGGACTGATCTGAGCTGCAAGACCCATGCTGGGTTCTATCTTGCCTTTCCTTCCAGTTCTGGAACCACGGGATCTTGGTGGTTAAGAGTCCAGGCTTTGTATGTGTGTGTATATGTGTGTCATGTAACACAGGCTTAAATACTGGCTCTGTCATATACTGGCTCACTGACCCCAGCTAAGTCACATCATCTTTTTAAGTCTGAGCTTTACTATCTGAAAAAAAAGGTGGGGAATACTTGTATCTTCCTCAGAGGGAGATTTAAGGATTAAATGAAATAGTGACCACAAAGGGGATAGCCTGGCATATATTAAGTACTAAATAAATGGTAACTACCATTTTTATTACCTTGGGTGAATTATTTCCCTGGTGGTTCTACTGTCCCACAAGCAAATAATGCCTTTTGGCTGATCTGTCACATCTACCAAATATTTGAGATAGAGGGGGAGGGAGAGAGTAGCAGAGGGGCTGGGGAAGGAGCCCTTTGAGTATCTCAGAGGATGAAAACAGTCAGTGTTGGAAACATGATAATACTATAAAGGTCAGCTGAAGAGCCAACTCTGTGGATTATGAAACTCTGCCTGAAAGCAAATGAAGGGCAACCGTTGCAAGCCTGGGCCTCTGGGACTCAGTAGCTGAGTTTTAACTCCAGGTCTGTCATTGACTAGATGCTCTTGGGCAAATTCCTTAACCTTCTGTGCCTCAGTCTTTTCATCTGTAAAGTGGGGTGATGACACCTATTTCATAGGATTGCTATGAGAATTAAGTTCATAAGCAGTGATCTGGCACACCGTCATTAGTTGATAAATATTAACTATGATTATTATTATTAATAATACAACAAATTAATCCAGAACAGAAAATATTCTGTGCCCTCTGTGGATAGATCTGTTCCTATAATGTCTACATGATCTATGGCTCTGCAAATGTTTCAGTCGACTAGATGTCCATATGCACAGAAGTTCTACGATAAACGACCTAAAAACATTGCTATTTGTATAAACCTATGCAAAAAGGGTTGAGCTGTTAAGGTGGGTTTTTTTGTTCTTGCAATACACACTTGTTAGCTGCAGAGAATTTTCTACTTTAAAAGTCTCAGGGATGTGGAAGACTCTGCAGAACGACCATGAGATCTCACCTTGCCCACTAACCAGATCGAGCCAGTTCAACAATGAACTAGCACCTGTCTCGGGCATCTCACGGAATGAATGGTCAAGGAGAGAAAGGAATTTCTCATGGGATGTGGCAGTGCAAACCAAGAAAACTGACTCAAATCTGTCCGGGCTTGGTGGAAAGTATTCAAGACTAAAAGATGGCTGGGCTCGAAGGGTCTAGAACCAGCACCGGACCTATCAGGGTCTAAGGAAACTGTTCTCTCTCCTCACTCTGGAACTGTGTTCTCCCTCCTCTCTGCTGCTCTTAGCTCATCTGTTTCCTTTCCTCCTCTGCACAGCAGCTTTGTTGCCTCTCTGACCTCAGTGTAGCCACCCGTTCCTCTTCATGTTCTTTCCATTCAAGTGCTGGTCAAAACAACTTAGCCCAAATGTGAATTCCCAGAGGAGGATCCAGCTGGCCCATTTTGTAGCCTTTAGCCATTTGTGTCGAAGGTGGGGTCAAAGTGACGTATCACAAACATGGCTGCAGGAGCTGACCCCTGTGGGGTGGGGGAGGTTTCAGATCACAGGGGCGTGCACTGGGTCCAGGTCCTAGAAAGTATCTGCCCCCAGACAAAGCAGGAGAAGAGGCTACACAGATGCAGGGATTGGCAGTAACAGGCTCTAGAAGGACCACCTGACAAAGATCCATGTCAGAATCGTCTGGGGCATTAAACTTGCTATTGGGGAGTTCAGATCAGTCTCCTGTCTTCTGCTTCCTGGTGTCTAAGATCCAGAAAAGGACCAAGTGTCTTTGCTGATCACTGTACCTTGCCCCACCCTCTCTGCATTCCTCCAGAAGGCCAGCCTCCTCGGCACCAGAGTCTTTACCTGTACCCTTCCCTCCACCTTGAACATTCTGTCCTTGAACATTCATGCAAAGCCAGCTCCTCATCCTCCTTCAGTGTTCCCCTTAAATTCACTTACATTTTCAACCTTCTCTTCTTCTTCTTATACATACCCTATATGTTCCCTTCATAGAATTATCATAATCTGAGTTATATGTTTATAGTAATAGCTGACACCCACATGATGTTTCCAATGGGCTGGATATTTCCATAAGAGCATGATTTCCTTTAATTTATCCACAAATCCATTGCATAGGCTGTCTTATTATCTCTCATTTCACAAATGAGAAAACAGAGCAGAGCACTTAGATTAACTTGCCGGAGATCATCCAGCAGGGAGCTGGCTCCGAAGTCTGTCCCCCAGCCCCTACTTCTCTTGACCACCACGTTCCTCGGCTTATGGGTTGGATGACTCATTTAATTATTTACCTACTCAATTATATGCTCTGTGCAGTCAGGGGCTTCATGGATTTTGCCTCCTGTGTATTTTTACCACTCATCAGAATGCCCGGCCCTAAGAAATTATTTGCAAAATAAGTGAAAAATAAATAAGAATCCGTTAATTTCTCCTAAAAAGAGAGACCCAAGATGCATGTCTGCATGCTAAGAAGTCACCAGGCAAGAACCGTCTTCCAAGACTTTAAGAGGGTGTGGGGGGGGGAAGGACCAGAAGAAGACTGGGAGAAGAGATTCTTCTCACGTGAAAGCCTCTTCGTTTCTACTGCTGGCACCTTTATCCTTGCTCCCTTATGCCCAGCCTCAGATTGCCAATCTGAGCTTATTGGAACTGCCTCCGCACCATCAGAGGCAGGAGCAGCTGGCATTCCTAACGGAGGCCTAGCCAAGCAAGCAGTGAGTGGAGGCGCATGAGATGACGGAGCTTAGGCACAGGACACTGATGGACTTCCTCTTCTCTCTGGTTATTTCAGTCAGGGATAAAAGACTGGGAGTGGAAGAGATGGACAGGGGTCTGGCGAAGGGGTTCTACTTTAAAATATCTCCAGAATCCTCTATCTTCTCAATATCTCTACCACTGCCAATGGGGCCCCAGCCACGTGCCCAGCCACATCACCAGCCCGGATGACTGCAGTAGCTTCCTAACTGGTCTCCCTGCTTCCAAACACCACCTATCCTGCATCTTTTCGACCCAGCACCTGGAGCCACCCTGTTAGAACCCATGTCGGGTCCTGCCCCTTCTTTTCTTTTTTTTTTTTTTTTCAGGTGTTGGCACTCACAGCACAAGCCAAAGGCCCTACGTGATCTGGCCCTCATCACCCTGGGACCTCATTCCTTGCCCCTCTCCTCTTGCTCGCCCAGCTCCTGCTCCCTGAAGTCCGTGGTGTTCATTAAACGTGCCAGCCGTGGCCTCATCTCCACGCCTTTGCTCCCGCCGTTCCCCTTGCTTGCAGTGCTCTTCCCCCAGCTGTCGCTTCCCCAAATCCCATCCCCCGAGGCTGTGTTCCCAATGAGACTTACTCACCCCTTAATAGTACTTATTAGGGACGCCTGGGTGGCTCAGTTGGTTAAGCAGCTGCCTTCGGCTCAGGTCCTGATCCCAGCGTCCTGGGATCGAGTCCCACATCGGGCTCCTTGCTCGGCGGGGAGCCTGCTTCTCCCTCTGCCTCTGCCTGCCACTCTGCCTGTGCTCGCTCTCTCTCTCTAACAAATAAATAAAATAAATAAATAAAATCTTTAAAAAAAAATAGTACTTATTACACCACAACCTGATGCCCCAGAGCCCCACTCCTGCCCCACCCACCTCCCTGTCGATTATCCACACCGCTGACCACATTCTAACGTGCTCTATCACTTACTTACGTACTTATTATATTAATTTATTTCATTGTCTGGCTCTCGTGTTCCAATTGGACTTGTGTGTCGTGTGTACTGGCGAGTCCCGAGCACGCAGGATAATATCGAACACGTAACAGCTCCTCCACGAATCTTTGGTCACTGAATGAATGAGGAGCTGCTGGCATCCATTCATCTCTTGCCAGGCACCTGGCATGGTGCACAGCATTGTAGGTTCTCGAAATTAACCCTCACAGCTGAGCAGAACTGAAAGCCCTTTCCTGGCCTTCGAGGTCCTTGTCTGGTCCACTGGTCTCTCTGCCTCCCTTCTGCCATCGTCCTCCTTGCTCACCTGCTTCAGTCGTGCTGTGTGGGCCTCCCCTGCTCCCCACACGCATGCAACACAGCCCGGCCTCCTGGCCTTTACATCTGCCGCCTCTTCTGTTGGAAGCACACATTCTTCGAACTTCGTGTGCCCTGTTTGTCCCTCGCTGTATTTAGGCCTCAGCTCAAATATCACTTCATCAGTAAGGTCTTTGCTGACCACTGCAGTTAAAATAGCACCCCCATCACTCAATCTCCTTTCTCTGCCTTATTAGGTTTTTTCATAGCACTTACTATATTAACATTAAGTTATATATTGATTTGCTGGTTTCCTTTCTTTCTTCCCCCCCTAGAAAATAAAGTCTAGGGATGATTCACTCATGGCTGATTTCTGGAACGGGGTCTGGCACAGAGGAGGCACCCAATAGATCCTGTTGATTAGACAGCCCAAAGGGCAGGCTCTGTGATCACCTTCAGTTTAGGTGACCGTCTGGAGGCAGACAGGTAGAGTAACTTCCCTAGGTCATAGAGCTAAGAAGGAGATAGGAGGAACTAAAGTCCTAGCAATATTCTCAAGCGCTGCCCTATGGTCTTCTTTTCCAAAGCATCCAGAAAACCCACTCAATTCTTGCCTGTGGTGGGCGATTGCTAAGTTAACAAATAAACTTCTGAAAATCATAGCATCACAAGCAATCTTCATAGTTAAAGACTACACACCTTTTGGGATACCTGAAGACTGTAAGCTCCTGGGGGGAACTTGGCCAAGTGACTTGACATTTCTGGGCTCCAGGCTGCTCATCTCTAGTAATAGTGACGTAAGGATGAAACAAATGGTTGCTTTTCATGTGTTTCATACACTATCAGGTGTAGGAGGGTCTATTTATTATTATTATTATTATTATTATTATTATGACTGGTCTTCATATTCCTCCTGTGGTATAGTAGTACCTAGGATGGACCAGATACACCAGAATATTTGCTGAGGTTCCAGTCTTTGAAAATCACACACGAGGAAATGTGTTACTGTTCAAATACCTGCTTCTCCCTTTCCATTCAGCCCCCTAACCTGGGAGGATCATACCTCCCTGACCTTTTGGCATTGAGCTTGGACATTGGGCTTGTTTTTCTTTTTTTTTTAAAGATTTTATTTATTTATTTATTTGACAGAGATCACAAGTAGGCAGAGAGGCAGAGAGGGGGGGGGGAAGCAGGCTCCCTGCTGAGCAGAGAACCCAACACGGGGCTCGATTCCAGGACCCCGAGACCATGACCCGAGCTGAAGGCAGAGGCTCAACCCACTGAGCCACCCAGGCGCCCCACATTGGGCTTGTTTTAAAAGTCGGTGGAATCTGAGCACAAGTGATTGGGTCTCTTCTCTTCTATGAAGAAAGCCTGGGAGCCATTGTGTGGCTCTCCCTGATCTCATTTCGCCTTTGACGTGAGATCAGCAATATCCCACATAGAAGCTTCTCCAGAGACTAACCCTGGACCCCAGAATGGGTGACAACTTGAAGCAAAACACTGCGATTCAATTTAGGGGTCATGTGTTACTGCTCCGTATCCTGCCCGACACACTGTATTATGGGATTGTAGTAATAATATCACCTCTGGATTCTACATGTTTTTGAACACAATGCATGTGCACAAAAACACCCTTGTGGATTGCCCAGAAGGGTGGAGAGTGACGGAAGGAAGCGTATTCCAGCCTGGGCAGGAGAACCACAGACAGACCGGTGGCCAGAGGTGGAGTATCAGCGGTGGTTTTTTGAGCTGGTGGTGGGGATAGGAATAATGAGGCCGAAGGTAAGTAAATTAAGTAATTTGTTTTCTTTTCCCCAAGTCAACAACTTCCACTGTTATTTCTCACTTGGGAGGTATAATGTCATTTATATATATTATTTTTCATTGAGAAAGAGTCCAACAGTTTATACATTTACATACAGAAAGTATGTAAATGCATAAAGAAATTATGGAGATCCCATCCTACTATGCTCAGTTACTCTTAGGAGATAATCACTGGTATTGCTTGGCATGGATACGTTGTGCATTTACACGCACAGTTTCTGTGGCATCAGAGAATGCAAGCATACTATATGCATTGTTTGCAATTTGCTTTTTCAATTTTTTCTTAGCATTTCTTGGAGCTCTTTCCGTGGCACTCTGTAGAGGTCTATCTCGTTTGTATAATGGCTTCATATTAGTCTATGATGTGAAGTGCAATTTATTTAACTTTCTCCCTATTAATGGACATTTATATCCATTTGAGTTTTTACCTCCTTCTGTGATTCATGGGCTCCAATAGCTCCACTAATGTCAGACTTTACAACATGGCAGTATAAATGACCCCATTTTTCTCTCACTAAATTTGTAAATGTCTTATCAACAACAGCACGGGGGTGGATATATTGGTTGCAAATGCCATGTGACGAGGCCACGGCATTTCCTCCTGCAGGCAGGTGTCTGGGGTGGTGGGGGAGGGGAGGGAAAAGCTTCCGGAAGAGCACCTGTCCCCATCTCTGTTCCTTCTTCTTTCCCCTCCCAGGCACAGGAAATGTCCACAGTTCCTCAAAAGGTTCCAGGCCAAAGTGCTTCCTGTCCTTTGGCCCAAGAGCCATATCCACTTACAAGGGGACGCTTGATGAATTTTCCACTTGTGCTTGGGGCACCCCCCCCAAACTCTTTTGAAAGCCTACTCTTCATTTTATTTTTGGTTTCTTGCTCTCCCCATGCATATTTGACTCTGTCATTGCCTGTTTCTGTTTGTCAGTCTCCTTCTTCACTCCTCCACTGCAAGGTACAAAATCCCATCCTTGGTAGGTAACAAATATATCCTTATTAATTACCGTAAACAACATGGTGTGGGATGAGGGAACACAATACAGTGACTCTGGGGAAATGAGACACGGAACCATTACTTTTGGGTTTTCCAGGTGCTCTAGCCAAGACTTGTGCCCACTGGAGCACTCAATACTATAGTTAAGATGCTGGCCTTCCCATGCTGACATTTCCAGAGCTAGCACATGTTACCTTAATACAGCATTTTAAAAATAACCAATGGCATTTTATAATTGGAGTACATTCCTGTAAGAGTAATTTAGTCACCCCTGCTATTAGGAACAGAGTACAGAATGGCTGTAAATGTAGTGTTGAAGGGCACACCTAAGGGCATGGCTCACTTCCCTCTAGGCCTGTCCCCGCACACTCATCATGCCCAAAATGTCCACTATTTGGATTCTTTCTTTGGAGCCTTAAGGAGCCCTAGACTCTGGGGGTGGTCCCTTAAGTTGGTGAACCAAAGTATCAGCTCATCCTGGCTAGAGTGACTGGTTCAGGGGAAGGGGATTTTTGCAAAGTGCAGATTCTGATGAAGCAGGTCTGGGCTGGAGCCCGAGATTCTGCATTTGTAACCAGCAACCGGGGGGTGCAGATGCCGCTCATCGGGGAGACCAGACATTGAGTGGCCAGTCTGAGGCACTTTGGGAAGCGGCTCCTGGTGTTCCTGGGGAGCCCTCCAGCTCCAGCAGTCTGCCCTGGGGAGAGAGTGGGTGATCAAGAAGAAAAGCAAACAACCTGAAATGGAAATAAATACTGTGTGCCACAATCTCATTAATGTCTAAAATTAGATTAACATAATTAAAAATTTAAAAGCTAGATTAAAGCGTGTCAGTCTGAAACTGAGTGCTGAATTACGCGGTGGCTCTCTACTTTTTCCTTAACAGTTTGTGCTAATGGGTATTTCAAAGACTACTGGGTTACATGTTGTTCTTTGTGATTTTTAATTATCACCAAACACCTACAAATTGGCCCTATTTTCAATATGACTTTTCCAGGACATGACTATCCCGGCTCTCTGAAAATGTTCGAGCACATTGAGCCTCTGGCCCTGTGCTCCCACTGACATCTAGGCCCGCTGGGAGGAGAAGAAAGGCTTACTCACTCTACAAACTGTAGGACGCCCTCAATATGTGTCCTGCCAGTCATGGTGACTAGCATAAATTCCTAGCTTGTAAGTAAAGAAATAAAGGTTCAGAGAGGGAATGTAAGCTGCTGGGGGTCACACAGCTGATTAGTGGAAGAGCTGGGATGCCAAAAGGGTTCCGTCCGACTTTCAGATATCCATATTTTTCCCGGCCTCCCTGAAGAAGAAAACATCACGGGGCTCCAGGATGGGGGTGTATGTGTGTCCACGTGTGCCTCATGGACACACACGTGTGCAGGCAGAGGAGGCAGGAGGCACAGAGAGAAAGCCAGACAGAACAACCAGCCACTTGTGAAAAGTCTGTCTCTTTGTTTTTGCTTAGGTTGCCATCCTGGACCCATTACCAACAGATATAATTTACTACGTGTTTTAACAGAATTGGACTGAGTGATCTGTTCCCTCAGCAGAGTCACGAAGCACTTAGTAGCTTGGGCTCTAATTCTGGGGCTGGAGTCGTTAAGTCTGTTCTCCTCCAACAGGAGATTAAGATCCCAAGGGTGAATATGATCTTGGCGACATCCCTGACTGCCATGGCTTTCACCCTGGGGCTGAGGTCAGCCTTTCTCTCTGCCCGGGTAGGTGGCCAGTGAAGGTGGAATTGGGTGGGGGCTCCTAGGACTGGGTCATGGTGGCCGTGCCTCAGTGGCATGCTCTGATTTTCCTGCCAACCTTCTCTCCTGAGTCCTCTGAGACTCAACAGTTTTCCCAAAACATCTTCCTAAAAACCCGATTTCCTTCAGTGAAGTAAGCTATTTCCAGAGAGTCTTGAGAGAGAATTCTGTCTAACCTGGACTTAGACTGGAAGGACGCTGATGGAGAGAAAGGCTGGGACAGTAGCTTTCTTTTCTTTCTTTCTTTTTTTTTTTTGAAAGATTTTATTTATCTATTTGACAGACAGAGATCACAAGTAGGCAGAGAGGCAGGCAGAGAGAGGGGGAAGCAGGCTCCCACTGAGCAGAGAGCCTGATGGGGGAGCTCGATCCCAGGACCCTGGAATCATGACCTGAGCCGAAGGCAGAGGCTTTAACCCACTGAGCCACCCAGGCACCCCTGGGACAGTAGCTTTCAACTAAGATACCATTTTCCCTCAGCTGTAGACACCTGAGTCTCAGTTTGCCATGTTCATTCACTTAAGAATCGAACAAGAACTGGCTCATGTACCAGCTGGACTTCTCAATGCTGAGCCTACCACTGTGAACAAAGCTTGGGTTCTAGAACAAGCAACATTAAAAATGCAGCTAAATCATAAAATGGTTCAGTCTCTATGGAAAACGGTTGGGTTCTTCAGCAGATTAAATGCAGTATTACCCTATGACCCAGCAAGGACCCTCTCCAAAGGCTTGAACACAGATACCCAAACAAATGTCCGTGGCAGCACCACCCATTATAGCTCAAGAGGTGGAAAGAACTCAAATGTTCATCAAAATGAGGTATAAAGACACAATGGAATATTATTTGGCTATAAAAGAGAATACAGTTCTGATACATGCTACATTGTGGGTAAACTGAAAACATGGCGGTCACAGAGTGTAAGAAATATACAAGAAATATCCAGAATAGGTAAATCCATAGCACCAGAAAGCAGATTAGTGGTTAACCAGTTAGAGGAATGGGAGTGGCCCCTTAATGGGAAAGGGGTTTTCTCTGGGGATGATGAACAAAGTGGAGGTGAAGGTCACACAATGCTGTGAATGTGCTAAATGCCACTGAACTTGACACTCAAGATGGTCAACTTTATGTTAGGTGAATTGCACCTGAATTTACACTTTGATGGGCAGCTGGGAGGAAAAGTGAGACCCTGACGTCATTAGTCAACTGAAAAACAGGCTTAACGCTTCTCTAGAATTTCCCCTGGTATAGGTTGGAGAACAGAGAGAAGAGGTGGGAGAGTAGGCGAAAGCCATCAGTGAGACAGCACAGTGTGGATGCCTGAGGACCACTGGCCTGAGAAGAACCTCCAGTGAACTTTGTTGAATCGTCTGGTTTAATGCCCTGTTTTCACAGACAAGGGATCTGAGTCCTAGAGCAACAAAACATTTGCAAATAACAATAACTGGCAAAACCAAAAATCAAATATACTTTTCTCTTGCTATGGAATGTTTCCAAGAGTTTAGTTGAAGAGAAAAATAAAAACTCAAGCTGCACCCCCTGCAAGAGTGTAAACATCAAAAGAAAAGAGAACAACCAACCATCCATCCACCCATCCATTCATCCATCCATCCATCCATCCAATAATCCATCCCATCTGTCTGTCTATCCATCCATCCATCCATCCATCCATCCATCCACCTACCCATCATCTACCCACTCTCATACCCACCCATCCATTTCATTGTTTAGCAAGTATTATAGTACATATACTATATAAGCTGAGGCTGGGGTTGTCGAAGCAGTCCTGCAGGGCTTTATTGGCCATGACAAGAAATTTGAATTTCATTCTAAGAGTAACTGGAACCCACATAAGGGTTCCAAGCCAGGGGTGACCCAATATGATTTAAATTACGGTGATTGGTTTGTGGATGATGGGCTGTAGGAGGCAAAAGTACTGGGCCCAGGCACAGTGGGGTGGACAGAAGGAAGCCAGCAACTGTGAATGAGGATAGGACACCCAGTCGCAATTGCTAGCTTCCCTCTGCCCATTATGCTCTTAATGAGCTTAATGAGGCAGAGGCATCAAGGAAGACTTCTTGGAGAAACTGGCATTTAAGCTGAGGATCTAAAGATGACTGGGACTCATGTGGGGAGGGCATTCTTGGCAAGAAAACAGCATGAGCAAAGGCACTGAGGCACAGCACAACCTGGTTTTATGTGGGAAGCCATATGAGATTCCTTCAGGAATGAGGCAGAATATTACCACCTAGATATCTGTAAGTGATGTGTATGTGCACGTGCATATGTGTGTGCGTGTGTTTGTGTAGGGTACAAGCTGACCAGTATGGGTGGGAAAGGACAGTGGAAATATTGCCAGGGTCTGGGTTATGATGACCTTATATGGACATTCTGATGGTACTGGGGAGCTACTGATTTTATAAAAGGGACAGAGTAGAAATCCTCTCTCTTCAGCTCCTCTCAGCCCAGAGCCATCATCTGAGCCCATGTGTGTGAAAAAGGGGATGTCTGAGGGCTGAGACCTAGGGAAGCAAACCTTCTATGCCATTTGTTGGCATAAGGCATATGTGTGGGGAGTCTATTTCCAGGGGCAATTATTTTTCTCATATAAAATAGTCTTTCTCGACAACTATCACATGATCTCCCTGATATGAGGAAGTGGAGATGCAACGGGGGTGGGAGTTAAGGTGGTAGGAAAAGTAAAAATGAAACAAGATGGGATCGGGAGGGAGACAAACCAAAAGAGACTCTTAATGTCATAAAACAAACTGAGGGGGGTGGGGGGGAGAGGGGTTGGGAGAGGGTGGTGGGGTTACATTATATGTTTAAATAAAGCTTAAATAAAAAAAAAGTCTTTCTCCCTATTACACAAATAATCTATTTGTTCTACATACACCGGCCATCCCAGAACCTGGTGTGGCCCTTCCTCCCTGTCCTTTACAATGACCTAATCATGACTTCCGTGCAAGTGAGATCATACTCCGCACCTTGATTTATTAGATGCCTCTCCACTTATCAATCTAGCACCTTCTGCGTTCATCTCCTCGGGCTGCCGAAACAACTTTGGATGGCTTAAAACAACAGAAATATACTGTCTCAGTCTGGAGGCTGCAGGTCCAAAGTCAAGGGCCTGCAGGGTCACAATCCTTCAGCAATCTGTGGGGGAGTCCTTCCCTGCCTCTCCCAGCTTCTGGTGGCGGCTGGCAATCCAGGATGTTCCTCTCCCCTGCAGCTGTGTCGCTCGTATCTCTGCCTTTACCACACAGGACATCCCCCCCCTGAGTGTCTCTGTCATCACCTGGCCATCTTCTTATAAGGATGTCAGTCAGATTGGATTAGGGCCGCTGATCCCAGTAGGGCCTCCTCCTAACTAATTACGTCTGCAATGACCCTTTTTCCAAATAAGGACATATTCTAAGATATTGAGACTTATGACTCCAACATGTCTTTTTATTCTCTTTTGGGAGGGCAGGAGTGGGGCAGGGGGCATAGTCCATGATAGCTTCCCTGGCTGTTAAGCACTGTTTTACAATATGAGTTTTCAATGGCTACAGAAGATTCTATATTACAGACCTACAAATATTCAGGGAGCAGTCTGCCTTCACACTGAATATGCAACCTGTGTGCCCTCTCCTCGTCCAGCCCTGTGCGGAGACAGAGGCCATCACCTTGACAACAATGGAGATGGGAACTGGTCAAAACTTCCCCTCCCCCCTCCCTCCTACTGACAAAGGACGGCAGACTTAAGTTTTGGAAACAAAAACAAAAACGAGAAACAAAAACAAAAATACCCTCTTAAATACAAGGGCAAGAACTAAAAAAGAGAGACTTTGAACAACCAGAACAGTCAATTGATCAGAATTTCCCTCCGTGGTATTTCCAGTTAATCCAGATATGACCACATTCTGGCTCGCGCCCAGATCTAAGCTGTGATTCATCAGCTGCTCAGCTGAATCCAACAAACATTTTATTCAACCTGCCTTATGAGCGTAGGCGAAAATTTTCCAGCCCCAGTTTCCTAGGATGTCACCAATTATCTCAAAGGATGTTGCAACAGACTAGAAAGAAAGTTTGTTTACTTACTGGTTGGTTTGTTTTAAATCCTAGAACCTCCCTTTTCTGAGCTGGGGCACTCTGGAAGCAGGTCTCAACAAACACGTGTAGCCACAGTCCTTTCATATCGCCTGTTAGGGTGGTCGAGGGGTTTTTCATTTATGTCCTCACGTTTCACTGTCAGACAACCCAGCCTAACAGGGCAGGACCGTGGCTACGAGGCTCCCGAGTATCTTGACTTGCCCAAACCCACTTAGCTTATAACCACCACCGCTGTGGGGAGCTTAGCACTAGAGACACAATCTCACTACCTGCCCCCCAGACATAGGAGAAAACTGCCATACCCTTCCCCCTTCTAGAACAAACGAAATCTTAGAAAGCATGCTGCCTCGCCCAAGCTCATACAACTTGTAACCCAGCGGCTGGCTCTTGAAGCCAGGCTGCCAGACTCCCCGGGGTCACAGCTGTGACCTCTAACCCACCCGGTGCAGGGCTAAGTCGGGCTTCAGAGGTCCTTGCTGGCTGGGGACTCCTTTACCCCCATGATCTCACTTAGTTCAACAGTGGCAGTTTCTCTCCATTTTTCTGGACAAGATAACACACACCTCTGAGAGCACCGCCCCCTGTTCCATTGCTTACAGCACACAAAGACTTTTGGTGGAGGGTGTATTGGGTGGCACTTAAGCTGCAAATGGTAGTATTTAAAGATTTTCTGGATAGAGTGGGCGAGTGCTCTGTCACTTGATAGGAGGGAATCTGCTGGGGTTCCATGGTCCCCAAAGCGTTCATGGATAGGCTTTGGGGGGATATGTGTATGAATGAGCTTTCAAGCATATGCATTTTTCTGGAAGTTAGTCCACGTAACTCTTCATGAGAATTCCTCACGACCCAGAAGTAAACCCAAACCAAAGACTATGTATATTGTTCCATATTTGTACAGCAGGCTTTCTGGAAATCACCGTGCTTTTCTAATGCGACAAATCTATTGCTTTTGAGTATTGGTATCACAGTAGAGCATTTTAAAATTTATTTTGTAAAAGATTTATTTATTTGAGAGAGAGAGAGAGAGAGAGAGAGAGGGAGACAGAGAATGTCAGGCTGACTCCACGCTCGGAGCTCGGCGCAGGGCTTGACCTCATGACCCTGAGATCATGACCTGAGCCAAAACCAAGAGTTGGACATTTAACCGACTGAGCCACCCGGGTGCCCCTAGACAGAATATTTAAAGAGAACTCCAACCCATGTGCACAGCAGTTGCTTAAGAAATACAGGCTTTCGGGACGCCTGGGTGGCTCAGTCGGTTAAGCGGCTGCCTTCGGCTCAGGTCATGATCCCAGCGTCCTGGGATCGAGTCCCACATCGGGCTCCTTGCTTGGCAGGGAGCCTGCTCCTCCCTCTGCCTCTGCCTGCCACTCTGTCTGCCTATGTTCGTTCGCTCTCTTTCCCTCTCTCTCTGACAAATAAGTAAATAAAATCTTAAAAAAAAAAAAAAGAAATACAGGCTTTGAAGAGAGCTCTCTGTCCCCTGGTCTGAGGAAGAAATGCAGTGACGCATCCAGACACCTGGGACGATAGTCATTGAAGCATGCAGTGGCCAGGGGCTCTCCCTCCATTACAGAGACCTGGGACCCTGACCTCCTCCCCAGCCCCGCTGTAAGTACCTTGGTCGGAGCTGCCAGTAGTCAGGCGTGGTCACTGGTCTCTCTGCCTGCACTCTTGGTCTCTTCTCTGCACTGGTCTCACATGGATCCTGTTTTCCACTTCCTTGAAGCCCTCTGGGGTGTCCCGCTGCCCTCAGAATACATCACAGCTCAGGGCAATGGCTGCAAAGCAGAAATGACCTCCATCAGTCCATCCGGCAATTCTACCTTCTGCCCTTGCGAACCTCCAGCTTGCTCCTTCATCAGGCCTCCGCATTTGCTAGAAACTTCTGCCCCTAGATCTTTGCAGGGCCACACCCTCCTTAGGCAGACCTCTGTGGAGGCTGTCTCTTCACACTTGATCTTAGCCAAAAGGTGGAGAAGCGATGAGGCTGTCTCTTCAGAGAAGTGTTCCTTCTAAGGTAACATGAGGTTTGCATTTCTTTGCAGCCCTTATAACCATTGGAATTGATCTTCTTTAGTCACTTACTTATCATCTAGCTTGCCCTGCAGGATATGAGCTCCATTGGGTAGGGTCTGAAACTCAGATTCTCAATTAATGCTTGCTGAGAAAGGAGGGATGGACAGGTGGGCAGGTGGGAGAGGTTCTCCTTCAAGCTGATGGACCCCAGCTTCCTAGAGGCACACCTGGAGTAGACAAGGGTTGGAACGACTGTTTCCTCCAAAGCACGGGAGGCTCATTTTCACCCCACTTAGTAGTGAATTATGTTACCTGCTGGTGAGGGCGATGCCACAAGGGCTGTAATTAGTTCCCTGATTATTCACAATTGAAGCGATCACGGCTAACGGATGGTGTTTGCCACAAAAACCTGTAGGAGAGCCAGGCCATTTGGCAGCTACCGTGTTCCCAAGAAGGCAGATCAATTTCCATTTGATTTGTTTAAAAATAACAAATAAACAATGTGGAGCCGCTTGCAAGCAAGGTTTGGGTCCCCCCTGTTCTGAAATGTGGGGAGAGGAAGCAGCCTAAAATTGCCAGTTAGGAGAAGATGGGCAGAGCACATTCACGGCTCACCGGATTCCCCTATAATCATAGCTAATAACTGTATTTTTCAGCTACTAAACAATTCTGTTATTTTAAAGCTTCTAGTTAGCGAGCTAGCTAAACGATACTCGGGGGCTAGCCATGGAGGGGACTCCTCTGAAATGGAGCACTGAAGCCCATTTTGGGGCTTTGTTCTAATTTTATCACAGGCTGATGGGAGAGCCATTGATGGGGAGAGATACTGGACAGTGGGGTTTCGTAGGAAGCCCAGAAATGCACCCTTTCCCTGAAATACAAAAGTAACCAGGATTTCCTTTAGGATCATGAATTTAAAAGGCATCTCTCCCTTGACTCACCTTAATCTGGGCTCTTCCCTGACCTCTACTACTCCCCTGAACATGTAAATATGTCCCTTTCCCAGCTCAATCCTTCAGGGACTTCCCACTGCCACCGGGATAGGTCTAAAGCAGTTGGGTGACTTGCACAGCTCTGCTGGCCTCTTCCCTGCCTTCTGGTCCCATCTTCCTCCCACTCCTCTCCAACACTCTCGCCCCTGCCCCGTTTCCTTCATGTCCCAACATAGTGGATTATTATTTACACAAGGAGGAGTCAAAGTTCTGGACTCTGGAAGGCAGGACACCGGGTTCTAAGTCTGGCTCCAACATATTGAGCAGTGTGACCTTGGGCAAGTCATTTGACCTCGCGGGGCCCCACACGAAACACCTTAACATGGGGTTAGTAAAGGCATGTGCCTCATAAGGCAGCTGAGAGTCTGAAATGCACGAATGTTGCACAGGGGTCAGAACAATGGTTGGTAGATGCTGTGGCTCAGAAGAGCTTTATTTGTAAATGAGGACCCTCTGCAGTGCTTTCTTTCTCCCTTCGCACAGCCTGTTTCCTTTGTCTGAAGTAAACATCCTTTATGCCCCCCAAAACGTATCCTCTTGTTTGACTCATCTTCTGGTTTTCGCCATAGACATGACCTCTTCCTGGAATCCTCCCAGATCCCATCTCCACAGATTAGGTGCCTTTCTCTGGACCCAACAGGACCCTCCACTCCTTCTGGGAGGACAGGAACTGTGGCTGTCTCTCTCATCCTCATGCCCTTCCCTCCCAGTCCTTCCCAGGAGATGCCAAGCCCAGCAGCAAAGCAGGGCTCAGGCTAAAGACAGCTGACCTGAGCTCTCAGCCAGGGAGGGTGTGCGAGTGACTGGCTTTGTGCCATGAAGCAATCCCTCTTCTGTGGTTCAGAGTGGTTCTCTGCACGGGGCATTGATGAGTGTGCTTGCTCCAAGTCCGGCTCTGGAAGGTGGGATCAGCCTCACCCAGCACCTTGTTAGAAATGCAAATTCTGTTGCTCCTTCCCAGACCCACTGAATTGGAATTGGGCGACAAAGCTTTGGAATGTGTGTTTTAACCAGCTCTCCCGGGCGGGGGGGATTCTGATTCATGCTCCAGCAGTTCTTTCCCCTGGCTGATCTTAGAATTCACCTGGAGTGCCTTTTCACTATAGGATGTCTGGGATGCTAGCCGCCCCCTAGCCCAACTGCGTAAGCAGCTCTGATGCTGGGGCTCACCGCTGGCCCTTTTCGCCTCCCTCCCGGATTGCAGTGCACAGCCAGGAGTGAGACTCTCCACGCACACGGGTTCTAGAGCTCTGTGCTTCCCGCCTAAACCTTGTGGAAGTTGCATTAACTCTTTTGGTCCACCAGAGGGCCATTCGCCGTGCTGAGAAGGGACAGGGTTTATCCTTCCTGGGTGTGGGGCACATGGAGTCATGGACCACAGACAGAGAGACAGAAGTGTGTGTGTCTGAGAACGTCCTCCCAAGCTGTTTGGAAAAATATCCAGGGCAGAGGAAGAGGCACCATAAGGGACTCTGCGAGGTGTTACTCGTGCTCCTTGCAGTGATCTCAGAGGGACCCTCCCCGGATTCTCTGACATGCTGCTTTTAAAATCCCTGTTGAGCAAGCTGCTTTAGGAGGTCACTGCAGGGGCGCCTGGGTGGCTCAGTGGGTTAAAGCCTCTGCCTTTGGCTCAGGTCATGATCCCAGGGTCCTGGGATTGAGCCCCGCATCAGGCTTTCTGCTCAGTGGGAAGCTTGCTTCCCCCTCTCTCTCTGCCTGCCTCTCTGCCTACTTGGGATCTCTGTCTGTCAGACAAATAAAATCTTAAAAAAAAAAAAAAAAGAAGAAGAAGAAGAAGAAGAAGGCCACTGCAGATCAGTGCGCAGAGGAGAGGCTGTGAAGCCAGGCACACCTGTGTATTCCTGAGCACGCCACTTCCCTTTTCTGGCCCTCAGATCTTCCATGCCGGTAATGAAACTTACTGGCTGAAGTGGGGCGAGGGCCCACCTAGGGGAATGGCTGAGGCAGGGTGCAAGGGTAGCTGGTCAGAAACTCAGTGGTTCTCAAAGTGCGGCCCCCGACCTGCAAAGCGGCATCACCTGGAAACCTGTTAGAAATGCAAATTCTCGGGTCCCACCGCAGACATACTGGGTCAGAAACTCTGGGGCTAGGGCAAAGGACTTCCCCTGTCTGAGCTCCATTTTCTCAGTTGTGAAACTAGAAATAATCGTAGTACCTAGATCTCAGAGACCCGTTGCAAAGGTTAAATGAGAAACGCATGGAAACTGTGAGTGTCTGGCATACAGCAAGAGCTCCATAAACAGGAGCTACTCTTGCTCTCACAACTGTTATCCCCTTCCACGACCCCTGCCCCATGCAGACCTCGAAAAGCAGCTTTTGTTAAAACTCTGCACGAATAACTCTTGTTGGACTTTGCAAAATGCCAGATTTGGGCTCAGGACAGTCCCTGCGGAACACAACATGCGGAAGAGAAGTTACAGGGTACACATGTGTCATACTAATACGTGAGCTGGCTTTATAACTCATTCTGAGAGGGACCATCGCTCAGAGCAACACCGCTACTTATCGTAGGGTCCCATTATGGGCTGTGATCTCTTTAGGTCTCCCCAGCTGTCAGGAAGACTGGCTTTCCCACCACCAATCAGGAGCAAGGAGATGGGCTCCAGGCAGGGAAGAAGAAACAAACAAAAGAGCGAACAGGACTTGAAAAATCGTCTGCTCATGGCTGATGAAATGTGAAAGATGCTGAGGGAAGGAAACAGAGTCAGCTCTGAGTGGCCTGGCGCAGGAACAGAGAAATTTCTAGATGAACTGACTGAGGGAGAGGACTGACTGATGTCTGTGGGCCCTGTGATGCAGAGCTGGCAGAGTGAGCTCAGTTTTTCAGGCAAGGAAAGAGAAGGAGGATGGAAGTTTATCTTCATACATTGCAGGTTTCAATAATCAGGGTCAGAAGTAAGAGAATCACTCAGCTAGAGATGGTTCACCTTCAGTAAAATTGGACTTTGCTTCCTTCTTGTCTCTTACAAGGACTCTCTTGTCCAGGCCTCCTCAGTCGGCTCTACTGGGCCCCAACCACCTCAGAGTCCAACTTTCCCCAAGGGCTTAACTGGCCATCAGCTAAAAAGAAATCATAAGAGCCATTTGCGACGATGTGGGTGGAACTAGAGGGTATTATGCTGAGCGAAATAAGGCAATCAGAGAAAGATAATTATCATATGATCTGCCTGATATGAGGAATTTGAGAGGCAGAGTTGGGGGGGGCTGGAGGTAGGGAAGGAAAAAATGAAACAAGATGGGATCAGGAGGGAGACAAACCATAAGAGACTCTTAATCTCATGAAACAAACTGAGGGTGGCCAGGGGGAGGGGAGTGGGAGGGGGAGGGTGGCTGGGCTATGGACACTGGGGAGGGAATGTGCTATGGTAAGTTCTGTGAAGTGTGTAAGCCTGATGATTCACAGACCTGTACCCCTGAGGCTAATAATACATTATATATTAATTAAAAAAAAAAGAAATCACAAGACAGTGTGCTATCTGTAGTTAGCAAGGTTTGAGAACACTAACTCATACAGCTCAACAGTGTAAAAAAAAAAAAAAAAAGGAAAAGAAAAGAAAAAAGCCCAGGTAACTCAAATTAAAAATAGGCAAAAGACCTGAACAGACATTTTTCCAAAGAAGGTATTCAAATGGCCAATAGATACCAGAAAAGCAGCGCAACATCGCTCATCATCAGGGAAATGCAAATCAAAACCACAACGAGTAATCACCTCAGACAGGTTAGGATGCCAATTATCAAAAAGACAAGAGATAACAAGCATCCGCAAGAAGACAGAGAAAGAGGAACCCTTGTGCGCTGCTGGTGGGAGTGCAAGCTAGTGGGGCCAGCGTGGGAGAAGGTATGGAGGGGCCTCACAAAAACAAGAATGGAGTTACTGTAGGATCCAGCAATTGCACTTCTGGGTAAATAACCACAGGAAAGGAAATCACCACCTCAAAGAGGTATCTTCACCCCCATGCTCACTGGGGCATTCTTCACAAGAGCCAAGACCTGCAAACGACCCGAGTGTCCATGGATGGGTGACTGGGTAGAGAAGCTGGGGTGCATATACCCAATGGAATAGTGGCCATAAAACAGAAGGAAATTCTGTAACAAAGGAGAGTCTGTTACGAAGACAGGGATGACTCTTCAGGGAAGTGGGCTAAGTGGAATGAATCAGGCAGAGAAAGGCAAATGATCACACCTCTAGGTGGAATTTGAAATAATGGAACTCCTGGAAACAGAAGAGATTGGTGGTTGCCAGAGGTGGTGGGTGGGGAAAACAGGCGGGGTGGGGTGGGGGTAAAAGATACAATCTTCCAGTTATAAATAAATGAGTCCTGGGGATTTCAGGTACAGCACGGCGATTATAGTTAGTAATATTGTATTACATACTTTAAAGTTGCTAAGAGAGTAAATCTTAAAGTTCTCATCAAAGGTCTCATCGTCCACACACACAACTACTGATGTGGGGTGATGGACACACTTACTGTGGTATTTCACAATATATGCATGTATCAGGTCATTACATTGTACACCCTAAACTTACTCAATGTTATACGTCAGTTACATATCAATAAAGCTGGGGAAAAATAAATAGAATTCTAGGAGAATATGTGATGGGGTAAAGAATCATGAAATATGCAATTTACTTTTAAAGAGTTTAGGAAAACGTGTGTGCATGCATGTGTGTGTGTGCGCGTGCGTACCTGTATGCGTGTGTGTAGAGAGAGAGAGTGAGAAAGAGCAGAGATCGTACAGTGCCTATGATTTTGGATCTGAGGTGGGAGATATGAAGGCGGTCATTACTATTCTCAGCCTTCCTCTGGAGCCAGTCGTCCTGGGTTCAAATCTCCACTCTTGCACTTACTCACTTTGCGATGACATCAGGCAAGTTACAGAAACCCTCTGGGCCTCAACATCACCATCTTAAAATGGGCATTATAGAGTACCTACCTCACAGGGTTTTTGTGAGGATGAGCAAGTTAATGTCCTTGTAAGCATTCCCTGAATAAATTAAATGTTTGCCCTATTTAACTGTTTGTGATAGATAGGTGATAGATAGATAGGTAGATAGATGAGAGCTAGAAGGATAGATGGATAGATGGATGGATAGATACATATGTGCATACCTGGATAAGTTACTAAAATAAACACATAAATTATATAATGCCCACACTTGGATTCCAGCCTGCAAATACAGGCAGGAGATTTTGCCATCCCCCAGAAACATGCCTTGCCCTTTGCGGGAACAGGGGCGCAGGACGGCAGTGACCGAGACCTAAGGCAATTGCCTGGTGCCCAGAGCAGAGGTGCCCTCTGCCTCCCTTCCGTCTGTTCCTTTCTCAGTCATGGAGGCCACCTCCCTCCAAAGTCAATTTCAGTGCAATCTCACTGTAAGTGGTGCCCTTGTGGATATGGGAGTCTGTTCGGCCAAGGATGGAGCCTCTCTCATGGTACTGCATGTACAATA
Organism: Taxidea taxus jeffersonii; assembly: GCA_003697995.1. NCBI lineage: Eukaryota > Metazoa > Chordata > Mammalia > Carnivora > Mustelidae > Taxidea > Taxidea taxus. The sequence goes on from ML110585.1 coordinate 189,399, forward strand.
GGGCCCGGCACCTGGATTGCATTTTAAACACATTCTGTGCCATTAGGCAGTGCTCATCACTCAGCGGATAGACTGCCGCGTTGCAGGGTCCTCCCGGCTTGGAGCCAGGCTCAGCCAGTCCATCCGGCCTGGGCATCCTGCCAAGAACCTCCAGCTGAGAAGCGGGCACTCTTAGGTCACCACACTCCACTGGGGTGACCCAATGAGGAGAAGCCAGCCTGGTGTCCACAGCAGGCCCTCTGTGAATCCTGATGAGAGAGCCAAGCCCTGAGGAACCTTCTAGCCAAGGTCCTTGGGAGCAGACTTGGCTTGTAGCAAGAATAAACACCTTCTTGGAACAACATCTCTCTCCCCTTTGCTCAAAACACTGCAGCCACTCCAATCTGATCTTCCTTCTGATCCTCCGACACACCTGGAACTTTCCTGACTTAGGATCTTGACTCCGGCAAATCCTCTCGGGAACATTCTCTCCTCCGCTGGTTCTGATTCACTGTATGGGTCACCTCCTTAGAGAAGCCTTCCTGGATCACACAATACCAAAAGGTTGCCTTTTGATTATCCTTTATCTGGAAACTGTTTTTTCCCTCTCTCTGTGCCTTTTCTTCCCCATTTGCAAATAAGGACAGTGATGGTAGTGGACATTCTCTATTTGCTCTCCTTTTCCACTTTCCTCTAGTCTCTATGGGGCCGATCAAAGGTTTTCTCACGTCCTCAGGCTGCATTCAGTCAATGAGAGATCAGGCTATTTATTCAGCTCACCCAGCTCACTGTCTGGTGGGTGGTGGCTCCATCCCCCTTCCTCCATCTCCTGATTAGGACCTCTGGGTCCTAACTTCTAGGAACTGCTCCCCACTCCCCACATTGTGCTCCTTCAGCACCAATGGTGGTCACAGTCCCCTGATGTGGCTGACCTCAGGTGCCTCCCATTCCCCTGCTGGTAGCCCTGCCCACACCTTGTAAATAAACCCTTCACAGCATTGGACTCAATTTCCCCTTGGTGTGTGCCATCGGCTTCCTGCCAGGATTCTGACCCATGCAATAATAGTTGTCAACTTCACAAGGTTGTTGTGAGAATGAAGTCAGTTTCAGTGCAGAGCACCCAGGAAGTGCTAAGAATATGATGTGTTTATCTTGTTATTATTTTCCTCCCTCTCACTACATTTTGCAATTACTTGTGTGTTAACTGTTTACTATGTTTCTCTGTATGCAGTCTACAGTTTGGATGGAGATGAAGTCCCTGCCTGTGTCTGTCTGGTCTTTGATGACCCTATGCCTGGTGTGCAAGAGACCTCAAAAAAAAAAAAGTCTGAAAAAAAATGTCCAATGAGTGAAAGGATGAATGAGGACTGTTTATTCACTTTTGAAGCACTTTTATATATTACACTGAATTGCATGATTTGGCTGATCTTAGAACATTTTTGTCTTAAAGGGCAGAAGTTGGGCACCTGGGTGGCTCGGTCAGTTAAGCGTCTGCCTTTGATTCAGGTCATGATCCTGGGGTCCTGGGATCAAGTTCCGCATTGCGGGGGGGTCCCTGTTCAACGGGGAGTCTGCTTCTCCCTCTAATCCTCCACCTCTTGGGCTCTCTCTCTCACAAACAAATAAATAAAATCTTAAAAAAAAAAAAAAAAAGACAGGAATTCCCTAACGTATTACCTCTTAGGTATTCCCTTCGATCCTGGGCAGTTAGCAAGCTAAGAGATATAATCACCGTTTTATATATAATGAAACAAAAGAAGAACAGAGGGAAAGGCAGGGGGAACCACCAACTGCAAACCTACTGTGCCTGGGCTCTGCTAGGCACGTATTTGATGGACATAATTTAATGTAATGTAATTAACGTCCTTAATCCAGACGCAGAGCTGGGGGAGGGAGGTTAGAGGACTCATTGCCCAGGGTCGTGCAGCTGGTATGCAGATGAACTGGAACCCAGTCCTGCGGGGTGTGACTCTAAATTGTGTGCTTTGCCCAGGCAGCCATGCATGCCCTGTTCCCTACACTAGAGAAACTGCATACATGTGCCCAGGGAAAGGTATACAGAAATATTAGGTCGGAACAGTAAACACAAATGGTAATAATCTCTCAGTGGCAGAAAGGATAAATAAATGGGAACATTTAAATACTGAAAATAGTATACGGCACTTACACGGAATGAACCAGGGGCGTACATGTCACCTGTAATATGGAGGGGGAGAAAAACAACGTGTGGATGACAAAATAAAGGGTCAAAGAATGCATTAGTAAAACACCATTTTATACCAAGTTTCAGACATATACTAAACATTCCCATGTTCTGTTTAAGGACACAAATATGTAACAGAAATGCTCAAATTCAAAAGAAATGAAATCTTACCATTTGCGACGACATGGATGGAACTAGAGGGTATTATGCTTAGCGAAGTAAGTCAATCGGAGAAAGACAACTGTCATATGATCTCCCTGATATGAGGAAGTGGAGATGCAACAGGGGTGGGGGTTAAGGGGGTAGGAAAAGAATAAATGAAACAAGGTGGGATCGGGAGGGAGACAAACCAAAAGAGACTCTTAATGTCATAAAACAAACTGAGGGGGGGTGGGGGCGAGGGGGATTGGGAGAGGGTGGTGGGGTTACATTATATGTTTAAATAAAAAAAAAAAAAGAAATGCTCAAATTCAAGGGATCATCAGCATCAAATTCAAAAAACTGTAGCCAAAGGCAGGGGGATGATACTGCAGGAGAGTAACCCGGGGTCTCCGTGGTTTCTGTGATGTTTGCCTTAGGCTGGGGAGATGTTTGTTATGTTATTTTATGTTATTTGTCTGGGGGAAATCCTTCATTTACAAACAAGTGGCACCTTGCCTAAGGTCACCCAGAGGGTCGAGGATGGAATGCACAAGGGTAGCTCCTGAGTCCTCAGCCAGTGCTCCTTCCCTTACAGCAAGCTGTGCCACAAACAAGTAATTACTCCCATTGTGCAATGTGTGGAAGAGGTCCAATGCAGGGCTGAGTAATCCTTATGTTTACCTCCTTCCTTCCTTGATTACTACCTGACCATCACCTTTAGCACCTTCTTTCAAGTCGTCCAGATTGCCCTATACCCCACATGATTTGGTTTCCGTATGGCTTCAGTGCAAGAAAGAGGAACTTCTTTTCATAGACTGAATCAGAATGTCTCAAAACAGACAGTGAAAAGTAAACCCCCCATCAAGAAGCTGTCACGGCAGGTACTCTTGTTTGCCGGCCCAGGGGCCCTTCTGTGCTAGAGGAGATCACCTCCTAGATAGAAGAAGAAAATATGATAACCTCACTTTCCCAGTCTCCCTATGGCACAGCCAGCGAGCTAATCTCCATAAAGAGTAAAATCTGCTAGAGGTTTGCAGGAGATACACCCCCCTGTTGCTAAAAAGGGGAAAGGTATAGGAAAAGGCCTTCTTCTTTCTTTCTGCTTTATGTACTGACAGGGATGATGTGATGTTTGGAGTTGTGGCAGCCAGACTGTGACCATGAGGAAAGGGCTACAGGAATCCTAGAGAAGCTATGGGGCTGATCTGCTGGGTGAGCTCTGGAATTACCTACCTCTGGACTGCTTCTTTAGTGCAGCAAACGAAGAACTCATCGATATTGTTAACATACTTATACTCTAGAGTGCTATTACTGGCAAATACCTCATGTGCTTGTACATCATGACTGGCAGAGGGTGGGAGGAAGACGTAGGCTTTTTATCCATATACAAATCATCTGGACCTGTGCACTCAGAAGTCATCTGTTAAAATACTTAAATATAAGGGGCACCTGGCTCAGTCAGGTTAAGCAGCTGCCTTTGGCTCAGGTCATGACCTCAGGGTCCAGGGATCGAGCCCCACATCAGTCTCCCTGCTCAGCGGTGAACCTGCTTCTCCCTCTCCCTCTGCCTGCCACTCCTCCTGCTTGTGTTTTCTCTCTCTTTCTGCCAAATAAATAAATAAATAAAATCTAAAAAAACAAAACAAAACACCTAAATAGAAGCTACCCACTCCTTTATGTAGACCCTACAATGGCTCCTTCTTGCTCTTTGGATAAGAATCAATATCCTTAAGCCATCCCTCCTGGCCTGGCCTAGTTCCTGCCTGTTTCCAGGCTTACCTTGGGCCACTCTCTCCACACATTCCATGAGCACCAGTCACATTAGTTTTGTTGTTGTTTTGTTCTATTTTGTTTACTTTCTCCAGTGTGCCAACCGCTTCTTCAACTCAGGGTGCTTGCATGGGCTTATCCCTCTACCAGAAATGCTCTTTTCCTCTCCCTTTGCCTGGCTGATTTTCAAATCATCATTATTTGATCTCATACTATCCTGGCTTTCCACTTCCTAGTTCTGTACTTATTTATTTTCCTGTGTATTTATTTTCCTTCAATGTCTGTCTCCACCACCAGAATTTAAGCTCCATTGAAGCAGATGCCGTGTTGGACCTCAACGCCTCACTATCCAATGCACAATATATGTCTGTTCTCCCAAAGTGAAGATCTGAGCACTTCAACCCATTCTCCAAACCGCTGAAGATAGTAAATGTTGACCACTGTTATCATCGTACCTTCTCATGGCCTACCACTAAATCTCATATCCTTATCCTGGCCCTCAAGATTGTCTTTAATGCATCCTTTGCCTCATTCATTCCCAATATATGCATAGAGCACTTACTACATTCCAGGCACTATTCTAGGACAAGGCACCTTTCCTTCTTTGTCTTCTTCCTACCGGGGGCCAAGTCACCTGCTGTCCCAAACATCCTCTCCACTCTCACCACCCGAGTTCTCACAACCACAAATGGGATACCACTCTTTCCATATTTTTGCTCAAACTCCTTCTTTTGCCTACAATGCCATTCCATTCTCTGGCCACCTGATAACTCCTTAGTCATTGGTTAAATCCCACCCTCCACCTTTTATTCCAAAACATGCACTAAGCCCCTTCTAAGTGTCCCGCCATCTCCTGCATCCTACTGGAGACACCACAGAGACACCGAGTGCCTGTGACTCTTCATCACGTGTATTTGATGCTCCGCATGGTTGGGGCACACGATCTCTTCAGTGGTGGGAAGGGAAAGAGAGTCTGAATAGAAATTTATAGACTCTTTGCCTCCAAAGGCTTAAAACACCTGAGCCAAGAGTCCCCAAATACTTCTGATCATGGATACCTCCTTCAAAAAAAAAGCAAATGGGGCACCTGAGTGGCTCAGTGGGTTAAAGCCTCTGCCTTCGGCTCGGGTCATGATCCTAGAGTCCTAGGATCGAGCCCCGCATCCATCTCTCTGCTCAGTAGGGAGCCTGCTTCCTCCTCTCTCTCTGTCTGCCTGCCTCTCTGCCTACTTGTGATCTCTGTCAAATAAATAAATAAAATCTTTAAAAAAAAAAAAAGCAAATGGGACAAATGGGCGTCCCATTATGCAAATAAATATATATATTCTATGTTGAACTGTATGCTCTCCTAATGACAATGCACATGCAAAAAAGGGCTACTGAGAATCACAAGATAAAAATGTAAAAGGCACAGGAATTCTAGTGTTTTCTGCCAGCACTCCAGTAGATTGTAACCTATCCCTGTTTTAGACCAGCTTGGCCTAATCTCAGAGGACGACTGGCTCATTCTAGTTCACAGAGAATGGGTAGGAGTATCTTCTGGCGAAGGGCAGGGAATTTGGGCCACAATGAGACAGATGCTAGTCTTCAGGCTTCTTCTACCTTTGTTGCTTCCCATGATCCTGGCCTGTCTATTCTCTGGGTTCCTTGAATCTTGCTTTGGCCAAGGCAGGGGACCTGGCAAGCCAAAGGATTATTTATTTTTTTCCTCCTCCTCCTTGCCTTACCCATTACCTGGGATCAGGCAGCAGCAGGCTGCAGAGCTGGTCTGAGTTTGAGAGCTGACCATGAAGGTGCCTGGCTCTTCTCTTGCTGGGGTTTCTCGTTACAGATGAAGCAGCAACTTTTACTTCTCAAGGTGGGTGGGGGATTTCTGTGAATGTCTCATGCTTTGGAAAAAGCAAGCCTGCCAGGAGATGTGTCCACATATTGTTTCCTTTGCGTGTCACCACAATTTTCAAAGAGCCACGCCATCTCCTCCCTCATCCCATTCACTCCTCCAGCCAGATGAGATCCAGCTGCTTCCCTGGCTTCCCCCAGCCACCCACCAGCTCCGCAGCGAGCAGCCCCTCTGGCAACAGCCCGACCTATGTCTCTGAGCTGACACCCTGAACCTGGCCGTGCTCATTATCCAAACCTGGGATCTCAGCAAACCTTCTGTCTGGTGCCTTCCTTGCAGTGGCCTGGGCTTTGGGAATAAAGCCACCAGATGCCCCTTTAAGTGAACCTGCTTTCTTCCTGGCCTTGGCCTTACGTGCCAGTTTGGGTGACCAATGACCCTAGTTCACCTGGACCTGTCCCAGTTTTAACACTGAACATCTCATGTCCTGAAAACCCCCTCAGTCCAGGAAGGACCAACCATGTAATCTGCAGGACCCAGTGCAAAATGAAAGCACAGGAATTGCTCAAAGATTTATGAAGCATTTCAAGAAGGCGACAGCAGAGCTTTAAGCCACATGTGGTGTCCTGATCGTGGGGGCCCTTGGGTGACTGTAGGCACCACACACTCCTGAAGCCAGCCCTGCTCCCAGGCAAACCACCACTGTAGCCCTACCCCCGAAGGCATAAATCCTGTACAGTCAATGTGTGGTGATTGCCACAAGGCTGTTAGCTCCTCAGAGCAACACGTGCTGCCGGGGCCACAGAACTTGCCCCTGACCCTTCCTTCCGCCCACCCTTGCACCTACGCCTGAGCTTTCTGAAACACAGAATCACACCACTCCCCAGCACAGGGCCCTCTGACGCCCTCCTGGTTGTCCACAGTATTCTCAACTGCAAGTGATAATAATAACACAAAAATGGCAAGCTGCCCGTATTGACTCACATGCTCTTTGCTATCCTGTTCCTTAAATATGTCCCAACATAAAACTCGGCATCAACTTCATATGTTTACAGCTCTTATCCAATCATGAAGCCAAATTTATCAATTAAAAAGAAAAAAAAGGAAGCCTATAGAACCAGTAAAATTCAAATTAACATTACTTTAATGGGATGAGGTTGCTTGGCCAAAACTCAGGTGCCCCCAGGCAGAGCGGCAATGGTGCCATGTTGGCTGCTATGGTGTAGGTCGGCTCTTTCTCATGGGGGTTCCCCTTTGTGCACTGGCCCCAGGATGGCTCAGTGCTCTGTGCCCCTCCCTCGGTTTGAACACGCTGGGATACCTTTGTTCGAATACGGTTCTGACACTAGGCGAACTTCACTTGCAACAAGGATGAGTTCCACCTCTGCTCCTTTCCCATTAACCCATGACAGTGAAAGTCATGCTAATCAGGGCTGGCGAGTTCATAAATATTAATGCACGCATGCGCACGGTAATTCCATTGCAGTGCCCAGTTATAAGTGGGCCACCCAAATGACCTAAAAGATGCCCATGTTAATTTTAAAACTATCATTGAAATATGAGTAACAGAAATCAGCGTTTACTGGGCAACTACCATATGCCAAGCTCTGTTCTAAGTTCTCGCCATATAATAATTTACTTAGTCCTCATGACTCCATGGGGCAGGCACTATTATTAGTCCCCTACTACAGACAAGAAGCCTGAGGCTCAGAGAGGTGACATCAACTTGTCCTGACTTATCCCACCAGAATTTAAGAAAAATTCTCAAAGTAAATTCCCAGACTGCTGATAGGGCATAAAGGACCTTGAGAGGTTCTTGGCTTTAGTCTGATACCGCAGAATGAAGTTCAAACACCTGAGTTTGCCAGTAAGACTTCTTTGTCTTGCCTGTTGACCTCCTGTCTCCATGGCTTGCTGGTCCCCATCTCATCCCACATCTTCGGTGCCACTAATGAAACCTGGAGAGAGCATCAAGCTCTGTCACAGTTCTCTGTTCCTTATGCTTCAAAGTCTTCTCTCTGCCTGGGGTGTTCTTGTCCTTTTCCACCAGGAAGCCTCTGTGTTCTGCAGGATGATCAGTGTCACTTCTCCAGGATGCTGTTTCTGAATAAGGCAAGGCTGATGCTTCTCCATTGGGTTCCCACAGTACCAAGGCCCATCTTCTTTTCCCAAAGACACTACTGATGTCCTCACAGCCCCTGCACTGGCAGCCCTTAGAGCTGGGCCAGCTAGACCCTCCTCCTCTGGAGATTCTAAACTAAGTTGCCTTGGAGCCTGGGAATTTAAGTAAGAAGTTGTGCTGGGCTAACACTTGCCATATATGCTTACTTTGTGCCAGCCCCTGTTCAAAGGCCTTTGCCTAGTTCACCCTATTTCAAGCCCACAGCAATCCTACAAGATGGGTACAACGGTCTCTTTATAGACCACGGTACTACTTTATAGACGAGGAAGTTGGTGCACAGAGAGAACAATGAATCCCCCACCATCGTACCAACAACGCCAGTGCCAGCGCGGAATCTAGAGTCCATGCTTTGAGCCTTGACGCCACACTGCCCTTCTACTTCAGGGGAGCCTAGATCATGGCTGGTGTCATGATGAAAAGCATGGGCAAGCTGAAAGTGTATCAGACACCAGGTGAAAAAAAAGAAAAGAGATGCTGGTTCATAGTAAGGAGACAGGAGCCAAGATAGGACAAAACTCAAGCCCACGGAGAGAGGCAGAGAGACCCATCTGTCTTCAACCACTGAGGCCCCAGCCATTGTTCCTGGTGACTTGCTGGACATCTTGTCTTGGAGCCCAAGGGCTTCCCATGGACATTATCCATTGACTTTTTTTTTTAAAACCCAACTTAGATTGACTGAGTTTCTTTTCTTTCCACCAATACTGAAAAACGCAAAGACACTGGAAAGCCAGCAGACCCATGAACTCTAAGACCCTTAGAGCCAATACACATCTTTGCTGCTCCTAAAAGGAAACTTGCTGTTGGTTCAGTATACAAGATCTGAATGATACTTAGACTAATTTTTTAACTTAAGTATATCCCATGCAATTACATTTAGGACATACTTACACTAAAAATTTATTTGTGGTTTCTCTGAAGTTCAAACTTACCTGGATGCTCTGTATTTTACCTGGCACCCTTAACCAGGGGTCACGTGAGAACTGCAGACTCTCAGGTCACCCCAGACCCACTAAATCAGAATCTGCATTTTCACAGATAATGAGCAAGCATATTAAAGTCTGGCCAGTCCAGCTAAAAGATCAATCAAAGGCAGTACAAAGAGAGCAGGGCAGCTCTTTGATCATTAGGGACCCAAATCCTTCCTATTTTTTTCTCTCCCCAACATCCTTATCTCCTGGGTCACTTCATGGTCCAAGAGAGCTTCTTGGGGTTTTCTCTGTAAGTCTGGCCTCCAGATGGAAACAATGGGAAAAGATCGAGAGCCATTTCCCAGAAGTTCTACCCAGTGCCCCTCCTCCCCCACTGACTGCTTCTACCTGCGAGGGAAGCTGGGACATGGAGATTTTCAGTTGGGCTCGGGGTACTTCTGTGACTTAGGTGTGCATGTGTGTGTCGTCGGGGCTGTTATTCACCAAGTAGAAGAGGCTGACCAAGAGGCCCCGGCCACAGCAAAGGAGCACAGAAGGGCAACAAGACCCTTGAAATAAAACTATTTAAAAGAAAGGGTGGGTGCCTGGGTGGCTCAGTTGGTTGGGCGACTGCCTGCGGCTCAGGTCACGATCCCCAAGTCCCGGGATCGAGTCCCTCGTGGGGCTCCCTGCTAAGCGGGGAGTCTGCTTTTCCTTCTGCCCCTCTCCCCTCCCATACTTTTCCTCCCTCTCTCTCTCAAATAAATAAACAAAATCTTAAAAAAAGAAAAATAAGAAAAGAAAGAGGAAGGTCCTAGCTGCGTTCTAGATCTGGGCTAATTACAGTGCTCAGTTCAACAACAGGGTCTATGCTGGGTATAGCCTTCGCTAACGAAGCTCGCACCCACCCAGGCACCTTTACACCGCGCCCAGAGTAGTGGCTGATCGCAAGAGTGTTAAAAGCTACGCAAGTGAGCACGAAACGCTCTTGACTGTGCTAACCCCCAAAGAAGAGGATTGTGGACCCTCGAGGAACCAGGGCGTCTGGCTCCCGTGGGGACTTAGGTTACCAAGTGGAGCCTTTGGGAACTGTGCGCAGTCAGTCTTCAACAGCGACATCACGTGGCTGCGAGAAGCAACAGCACCGATGGGCGGAACAGAGCCCCGGGCGCCGCTCACTGCTTCCCTAAGGGCGGGATATGCCCTTGACGTGTGCGACCCCGCGGGAGGCTGTACACGGAGGCCTTAATGTCCCACTGGGCACACAAACGCGCCGTGAACATGTTTTGCGCCGTGAGACCCAGGAGTGGAGAGAATCACTATGGGACTGGGATGGTTAAGGGCGGTACTTCTGGCGAGGGCATCTTTTTGGGGCCCGTCCCATCTCACGCCCCGGGTTGGGGTTAGGCCAAACCCAGAGCTACTCCGGGATCTTTTCAAGCCGGATTCCTCTCAAGCAATGCCAAACTGGATTGAATCAGGGTTTCTTGATGTTTGTTACACACGGTGCCAAACACTCTTTCCAAGCAAGGAGCGTTTCTCTTCAAAGAGCAGCTGAGCACGGCAGGCAAGTCATGATTGGAATTAGCCTGTCCCGCGCCGCCTTATTAACAGGCTACCTCTCTCTAAGTGGCATTCCTTTCGAGGCAATTTGCAGAGCAGTGATAAAAAGACCCTGGGCCAAATGACAACTCCTTCTTGAGGGATATACAACGACTCTCTCCACTGGCTGTCGGGCATGCCTGCAGAGAACGGCCTGGAGGGGTGAGAGACCAAGGGAAACGTCCGCCTCCTGGCACCCGCCGGGACCAATAGACAAGAAGCCACACAGAGGGCCGAATCTGCAGGCCCCACCAGGGGGTGTCAGTGAGAAGAGGGAGGAAGGGCCCCAGTCTTTGCAGGCAAAGTCCCCACTTAGCAAAAAAAAAAAAAAAAAGTAACAAAACAACCCAAGCCCCTTTTCTGTCTCTGTAGGTAAGGGGGATATTTAGAAGAGGGGGAAGAAGAAGGAAAAACAAAAGGAAAGGAAGGGAAGGGGGAAAGAAAAATAGGAATCTGAAGGGTAGAAATATTAAATGGATTGTGCAAAATCCACCCAATGGTTTTGGTGTCTGTGATTCATCGCTGAGACGTGGCTTCAATTTCCTTTGGAATCCAGATGTGTTTGACGAGCAGACAGAACAAGGGTAGGATAAAAGGGAGCCTGGATCTCATAGTTTCCCTCAAAACAGAGATTTGGATATTTCTGGTCACCCGCCCTGGGTTCTCAGTGCCTGGTGGATTCAATAGATGGTGGAGGACAAGTCCATTCTCTGGAGAGAAAGGGTTTTCAGATACTGGAACACGAACCTCAGAGCCTCCAGTGAGAACAGAGATCGCAACCAGGGCATCTGGAAATTAAACACGGACCCCAGCTCACTGCCACAGCTCACCAGTGTTATTACAAGCCACGGCTGGCTCTGGACATCTTCCTAAAACATACCAGCAACTGTGGCTTCATTTGGTTGATGCAGGTCCACATGCTGTTTGGAAGAATGCTAGCTTTGTTCCTGACCTCCCACAGCTCACTCTTTCCAGAATTCAGATAGAATCAATGTCTTGAGTATGAGCTCCATCCACTTTCTGACCTCATCTCCCCTATATTCATTCCACTCCAGCCACACTGGCCTCTTCAGAGTCCCTCAACTGTGGCAGATAAGCTCCTGCTACCTCAGGGCCTTTGAACGTGCTGTTTTCTCTCCTTCTCAAGACATATGCTTGCTCCTCATGTCCTCAAGTCTCACCTTAAGTGCCACCTTTCCCCATAGCTTTACTTAAAAGTTCTAAATGGCCCATGGCTTCCTAACTCCTCTGTCTACTTCACCACAGTTTTTCTTCTAAGCACTTATTCCTATCTAATACAGTACATAATTTACTGGCTTAGTGTATGCTTTGTCTGTCTCCCCCAACTAGACTGAAAGCTCCATGAGGACAGGCTATTGGTTGGTTCTGTTCACTGCTCAATCCCCAGTACCAAGGACAAAGCCTGCAACATGGTAGTACATTAATACAGATTTGTTAAATCAACTAATAAAGTGAGTAAATAAGAATGGGCATTTAGCTGATTCAAAAAGATGAGCGCAGAGCAGCACCAGGAGTTAGAGAGTCCAGGGAGAGCTGGGCTCAAACTGACTTGGTTTCATTTCCACGAGGAACCTGACTATATATACCTGTTAGAATATGCCAACACTGGTCCACAAGAAAGACCCAGGGACTATGGCCAATGCTAGGGCCACCCTGGGCATGGTATTACCTGCCCCACATGTGTCACACCTTGGCCAGAGCCACTGATGGCTCCCCAGGGTGACGCACCTTGACCTGGCATTCAAGGCCCTCCCCAACCTGGCACCAATCAGCCTTAACATCTATATCTCCAATACTTTTCCATACTATATTCATTCACTCAACAAAATATCTCAAGTTTATGTTAAAAATCCATCCCAAGTTTGCTTTCAACTCCATTATATAGTTTTGCTTGGTAGAATATTAAGAGAACATTTTTGTTGACAGACTCTTAATTTTAGCTCAACTTCCCCACCTTTGCTCATCTAAATGGAGTGTCAGGAAATTCCATGGATTCAGGGATTATGCCTTCCTCTGGGGGAGTTTCTCAGTGTCTGGGGTCCTTGAAGATACTAAGAATGACTGGCTTTTCTTTGGTGGCATTTGTTAAGCAACAGACAAAGCATAATCCCGGAGCCCAGCCAAATGCAACATGTACCATGTCATTCAACCCACAGTGCATGGTGGCATATCCACCCGAAAAACACACTGACACACACACAAACATAAGACACGCTGACTCAAACACATATAAGAGACAAACATGTAGACACACAAGTGTAGACACATATTAGGCAAGCATCCATAAACATGCTGAATTTCTTGGTCTAAGTTCAACTAAGGTCTCTGTTCTGTTTAAACTGTTCTGGAAGATAACATTGAAAGACACCAGCAGCGTGCTATTTCATGAGAAAAGGCCTGGGTTCTTTACTCCAAAGGGTAGTTCATTTGCCTTTTCTCCCTCTAGAATTAATTGTCTTGACCGACTCAAACTTTGCCTTGGTTTTGTCCTGAAATAGCCATAGCCCAACCTTGTATCAGGTGGTTCTGATAGCCCTGACTTAGCTCAATCATTAAGGAACTGACTTTACAGGGATTATTACAAGAAAAAGTATTTGCGCTGGGGTTGTGCTATGGATACAATACGAAATAACTGTATCCAGGGCTCTGCTTTGAGAAGGAATAGGTCATCACAGGTAGGGAAAAGCAAAATAGGAACATGCTACAACTCTTTTAATTTTTTTTTTTGTCTTTGAAACGGAGATAAGTGTTCTAAGGGTGGTATCGCTGATAGCTCAAGGTCACCATAACTGATCTGACAAAGGAAGACAAACAAGGAAACACTTGTTTCAGGGGAGCAAGGCAGGAGTGAGGAATCCCTTTGCCCTCTTGCCCTCCCTAGCCTCTTGGATCCCCTATTTCTTTTAGCTGTTTCTTGCTGCAAACAATCTCAAAAGACTTTCTCTACTGCATACAGAGCTGTTTATCTCAGTTTCACAACTCTGGGATATAAGGCACACCCATGCATACATGGACACACACGTGTACCCACAAACACCCACAGAACTAAAACTTTTCAGGAAAGTTTCTTGTTTCTCAAATGAAAAGCAATCGATTAGAGACACGTCATTCTAGCCATGGAGTGAGAACTTTTTAAGGAAAGGAAGAATTGTTCTCATTAAGCCCTAAAACAGTATTCTTTCCCATTGATCATCTAAACCAATTTGCTCTATGTAGAATTGCTGTGTTTAAAAAAAGTAGCTGTTGGTTCCATTCAATACCAATTACATGGATTTTTTTCCCCAACATAAGGTGCACTTGTAGTTTTTCTCAGTCTCATAATTAAAAAAAGGTGAGAAGCTATGTGTTCTGAATCAATTCACTTAGATTTCAAGGGACACAATGGAACGTCTATTGTTCCTGAAATAACAGAATCTCCACTACTCAGCACGCCTGAGGTGGTAGGAATAACGGGAATTTGTCCCAGCAAGGTTCTTCGCCTGAGGCCCATTGACCCAAAATATCTGTGGCTAGAGTTCAGAAGTCTGTGAATTGGGTGGGAAAAGTCTGCTTATCAGTTTTCACAAATTTCCGCTTAAAATTGAGCAGTTCAGTCAATTATGACTAGAAACAAAAATGACTATAGTATTAGTATTGTCTGTGACTTTTCACTTACAGAAATCATACCTTATATCAAATTATAGGCTTCTTTTGTAGTGCAATGTAGTGTATTTTATACATTTTAAAACATCATTGTAAAAAGGAGTTCATAGGTGTTCTCAGAGGGCAGAAGGGGTTCACGGCACATTAAGATTAACCCCTGTTCTGGGAGCCCTGGGTCATGAGTAAGCATCAGAATCTGGCATAGCTGATGGGGGTACTTGAAATCCCATTAGGAAATTCCTTTGGGCCTTGAAGTCTTCTCCACTCCCCAGGAAATGCTCGTTCTAATGCCCAGGGATGAAATACATATTTAAAGTTCTTTGAAGAAGCACCAGAGGGGAAGAGGAAGGATAAAAATATCTCCCCCATCCCTCCACATATCCTGGCGCACCTGGGTGGCTCAGTAAGTAGAGCACCGGACTCTTGATCTCAGGTCTTAGTCTCAGGGCTGTGAGTTCAAGTCCTACATTGGGTATGGAGCCTACATCTTCTACACCAATATCTTGTAAACTTTTCCCCCTTAGTATTCTGATACTAAAAATGTTTTTTTAAGTATTTTCAATAAACTTTATTTTTCAGAACCATTGTTAGGCTGTTTTTGTTTCTGATCCTAAGCCTTTTTATCTGAGGGCAGACTCTGCCCCAAACACTTGACCTGTGTTCTGCCATTTATTTCTCACAAGCACTCTTTGGGGAGCTACTGTCACGAACTCTCATCAGGGCTGCCACTGTCACAGCGACACTCTGAGCATACTTCAGTTTTACGGTTGCTGCACCATTCCTGGCATTGGATGTAACTTTTATCCCAACAGACTGGAGACTGGAAGGTGAGTCCACTGGCAACAAAGAGCACTGTTTCTTGAGAAAAAGCAGAGAAACAAAGGAAGCCCCAGCATTAGCAATTCCTCTTCTACTGAGCTGTAATTATGCCAGGACTTCAGGCTATGGCTTGAATACCTGCTCCCCTGCTCTTTTTTAAAATTCTAATAGCCTCAGGCCCGAGGTATCCACTCTGCTAAGCTTCCTTCCTGGGATGGTCATCCGCCACCTGGTGGCCGAATGGGGAATTGCACCCTGCCCTTGGCCCTGGAGGGAGGTCACCCTGGAAGGGCCAGGCTGGGTGAGGCTGAACAAGGAAAATCTCGGGGACCAAGGCTCTGTACCCAGCATCTGACTGAGATGTCAACGCCCTCAGTCTTCACTGTGGACACATCTGGATGCCTTACAAAACTCTTTCTACCATACTTTGGGCTGGGGAGATGTAGTCACAGCTGCCACCAGAGGGTCATGTTAACAGAACAGTTTTTCTGAACGAAACTAACTTCCGGGGGGGCGGGGGGGGGGATACACAAACCATATTTACAGTTTGTTAAATCTAAATAATCCTGATAAGTGAGTTGCTCTTTTTATTTAGACTTTCTGTTTTATGCTAGGCGCTGTGCTGTGTTTTGCATTCAGTGTCTCATCTGCTATCTGCTTTTTTCTTTTTTAACAGCTCTGAGAGCTAGAGATGAAACAAATATATTCCCGTGATGAAGCCGAAGCTCTGTGGAGCGAAAACACTCTCCAGGTTCCTGAGGATGGTATGTGACAGAACCGGCAGTTCTGTGCCCATCTTTTTGATGCCTACACCCAGAGCCGACCTCTGGGTTCTGCCGCCTTGAGCACACACACACACGCGCGAGCGCACACGTGCACCCACACGGACACACACATGCACGCACACACACACACACACACATTTAAGGATGTAAAAGATCAGCTCTCTTACTAAGTTACCCTCTATACAGCAAACATATCATCAAAGCACAAATCTAGTGCTATTACTAGAAAGACTAGTTAGTTACAGGCAGGAGAGAGAAATATTGTTCATCACAATATGGTTGCAGTGGAATTTTCAAGGATTTGCTTTTTACTAAGGATATTATTTTAGGGGTGCCTGGGTGGCTCAGTCAGTTAAGTGTCTGCCTTTGGATAAGTCATGATCCCAGGGTCCTGGGATTGAGCCCCACATCGGGCTCCCTGCTCAGTGGGGAGCCTGCTTCTCCCTTCCCTTCTGCCTGCCCCCCCCCACTTGTGGGTTCTCTCTCTGTGTCAAATACATAAATAAAATCTTTAAAAATATATATTGTTTTAAATCAACAAATGCTAGCAAATAGATAGAACTTGACCACATATTGACAAGGATTTTATGCCGTAGCCAAGTGGGATTTACCCCAAGAATGTAAGGGTAATTCAACATAAGAAAATTAATCAAGGGGATATATCAAATTAATAGAACAAAGAAAAATATATAATCACCTCAAATGATAGAGTAAAGCATTTGACAAAAATTCAATACCATTTAATGATAATAAATCTCAGATAACAAGGAACAGAAGGGAACCTCCTCAACACAGTAAGAGGACATTTATGAAAAACTCACAGCTAACATACTCAATGGTGAAAGACCAGAACCTTTCCCTCTAAGACTAGGAACAAGACAAGCATGCTTGCTTTCCCCACTGGTATTTAACATTGTACTGAAGTTCTAGCCAAAGCAATCAGACAAGAACAAGAAGCGCATCCAAATTGGAAAAGAAAGAAGATTATCTCTGTTCACAGATGACATGATCTTATATATAGAAAAATCACAGAGAATCTACAAGAAAGCTACTTGCACTTATAAATGAACTCAGCAAAGTTTCCAGGGACAAGATGAACACAAGTTGTATCTGCACCCCTGCAATGAACAATTGCAAAGGAAAATTAAGAAAGTGATCCCATTTATAATAGCATCTAACTGAGAAAGAAATTTAACAAAGGAGGTAAAAAGGACTGCACACTGAAAACTAAAAGATATTACTGAGAGAAATTTAAAAAGACCAAACAAATGGCAAAACATCCCGTGTTCATGGACTGGAAGACTTACTATTGGTAAGATGTCAGTACACAAGAAGTGATCTATACATTAAGTTGCCTATTGAATCTTAATGTTTTTTTGTGGGTTTTTTTTGTTTTTTGTTTTTGTTTTTTTTTGCGAAAGTGAAAAAGCTATAATTCAGACTCATGGAATTGCAAGGGGGCCCTGAGTAACCAAAATAAATTTGAAAAAAAGCAATGTTGGAGTACTCATATTTCGCCCTTTCAAAACTTACTGCAAAGCAACAATAATTAAAATAGTGTGGTACTGGTATAAGGATAGATGTGTATACCAATGGAATAGAATTGAGAGGCCAGAAATAAACCTATACATCTATGGCCAACTGATTTTTGACAAGGGTGCATGCCCATTTAGTGGGGAAAGAACAGTCTCCTTGACAGTTGGTGCTGGGACGAGGGGATTTCCACATGCAAAGTCACCCAAATTTTTAAGCTGGACTGAAGCTCAATAGAAGTTGGACTCCCTAACCTCACACCTTAGACAAAAAATTAACACAAATAGATCAGTGACTTACATACAGTAGCTAAAACCATAAAACTCTTGGAAGAGATCACAGGGGTAAATCTTCATGATCTTGGATTTAGCAACAGATTCTTATATATGATACCAAAGCACTAGGAAAAAAAAAAATAAAAAAGTTGTGTGTGTGTGTGTGTGTTTGCGTACCTCCAGAATTAGGTGAGAACAAAAACTAAGAACAGTAACTTTTTACAGCACCTTCACCCAGGAATGGAATCATAGCTCAGATGTGGGAAAATGCCTGGAAAATCTATAGATCACTTTAGGTATATTGACAAGCTAACAATATTAAATCTTCCGATCCATGGCACAGATCTTTTTCAATTTATTAGGATCCTGAAACAAGACAGTAAGTGCCTTATTCAAGATCATACAACTCACATATGGAAAAATGACAAGTGGAACCCGGTTAAGTTCTCTCTTCCAGGACTCAAAGCTGAGCTCTCTCTTCCAGGGAGGGCCAGGACTATTATTCATTTGTAATTTGTGATAATCCAGGCAAGGGCTGTTCTCTGTTCTCTCCTGCTTTTGGGAAGGCTTCCCCGTAGGCCGTGTAAATGGTGTAGGGGAAAGGTCGCAAGAAAGTACGCCTTGACGACTGATAATCACATTGCTTTGGAGTATACTTCAGCACTTTAGAAGCGTCCATTTATATATTAAGAATGAGTATGTTAATTGTAAGCCATTGTTATGTATCCCTGGGGAATCTCTACCAGGAAAGCCTCCTTTGAATTTACTCTCTTCCTTCAACAACACCCCTTACTTGAGACTTACTGATTATATGCACCAAGACTGAATTGCAAGGTTTTGTTTTTTTTTTTTGTAAAAATGAAATGATTAAGGTAGAAGGAGAATGGAACTAACTACCATTTACTGCACCGAGGATGTGCCAGGCAAGGGAATCATTGTTCTCAGCTCATACCTAAAAGAAGGAGGGTTCAGCTTTTCTGCAGAGTAGCCCCTCCTGAAAATGAACAGGTCCATCCCACCCACCCAACCCGGCCGCCACCCTCAGTGCGGTGATAAGAAAAGGATGTATAAGCAGAGTCCCATGGGTGGTGAAGGGAAAGTGATTTTAATCATCAGCCACCACATACAGGATGAAAATCTCCTTCAAACACCTATTTTTTTTTTTTTACTCAAATCTCTCCTTGCCAGTTACCTCATCTTTCGGTCTCCCTTTCCCCTAAAGCATCACGAAAGAAATGTCTTCCATTGTCCTGGGCAATTCGGCTGTGCCTCTAGATTGTAAATATCACTCAGGAGGACAAAAGCCAGGTTGTTAGCTGAACAGTGACAATCAAAACTATTTTTGTAAGGCATGTGCATGCATGTGTTTGCATGTGTGTGTGTGCGCACGCGTGTGTGTTTGTGTGTCTCCGATGTTTCTTGCTTCATCTGAAATCAATTATTATCTCCTTTGCTCTTTAAAAGAACTTTAAAAAATGAATTCATCCCATTTTATAGGAGAAAGACTGAAAACAATTTGCTAAGTTGTCCAAAGCTGCACAACTTGTCTGTGGGGGGAGCCACTTGGGAAGGCAGGCTTGACTCCAATATTCATGATGTGAAGGGCTGGTCCCAGCAATGGAAGGCTACGAAGAGCGCTTTTTGATTTCCACATCCGTGGGTGAATTTTTGCCTCCATCATATTGGACCTTCTCCAACAGACTCCTAGTGAGTGGTGTGGCCAGCCATGGGTTAGGTGGCCCCAGGAATTGACAGTCTAAGCAGGCTGCGCCAAGCCATGCCAGTGGGCCAGATCCAGCGTGCCACAGGAAAGTGGGGCTGCACTGACACACAGCAGGCCATTCATCTACATATTGTCTGTGCCTGTTTCTGCACTAGGACGGTGGAACCGAGTCACTGAGACAGACTGAATGGTCTGCAAATATTCACTCTCTAACCCTCTGCGGGAAAAATGTATGCCCATTTCCGGCCCAGAGAGGCAACTGACATCCAGATTGGAACTCAAAGCCCAGAGCGTGAAAGGAGGCGGTAAGAGCTGGGACTTCCTATGAGTGGAACTCGGTTGTTAAAACACTCATGGGTCGGGGCGCCTGGGTGTAGCTCAGTGGGTTAAGCCTCTGCCTTCAGCTCAGGTCATGATCCCAGAGTTCTGGGATCGAGCCTCACATAGGGCTCTCTGCTCAGTGGGGAGCCTGCTTCCCTTCCTCTCTCTCTCTGCCTGCCTCTCTGCCTATTTGTAATCTCTGTCAAATAAATAAATAAAATCTTTAAAACACATTAAAATACTCATGGGTCATCGGCAGCCCTCCACCTCCCCATTTGCTACCATGCTCTTAGGACCCTGAAAATAACCGATTCGTAAATTAAGTCAATAGAGTCGGGACTTGCTGTGTGTCAAGCTCTGTCATGGGTGCTGGGAACACATCTGTGAGCAAAACAGACCAAAATATGAGTGTAGTGTGGGAGGGACAAAGGCCAAAGTGACTGGGGCCAAGGGAGAGCTCAAAGTGAGGTAACTGGTCTGCTGGGAGGGAGGCAGGGCCAGGTCATGGAGGCTCCCATGGGGTCTTACTCCAAACACAGTGGGAGGTCCCTGAGAACTTGAAGCAAGGTGGATTTGATTAGTTGATACAAATGATGACTCCAGCCCCTCTTTGGAGAGCAGGTTATGGGAAGACAAAGGTTGGAATGGGCGGAACAAGGATATTGTGCTTCACAGGCACTCAGGCATCAAGCAAAGGCAGCTTGACTAGGCTGGTAACCAGGGAGGTGGAGAGAACTCCATGGGTTAGGGATATACTTGGAACTAGGGATAAACTTGGAACTAGGGATATACTTGGAACTAGGGATAAACTCGGAACTAGGGATATACTTGGAACTAGGCGATATACTTGGAACTAGGGCTAAGAGGCCTCATGTAGAGTGGATTCTCACACAGGAGCCCAAACCTCAGCAAAGGCTCCTCAAAGAACTGGAGATTGTGTGGCAAGTCATCAATGGGATTTATTATGATTCCCACTCCCAGCCTGCCCAGGCAGGGTGAAGCAGCAGGCCGTCCCCGGACTCCTGACAGGATCCTCTGGTGCCTGCTCACTACCTCCTCAGAGGCCACCCTGCAGCAGCCACCCCCACAGAAACAGGCAGACGCAGCCTCAAACAAATGGGTCGCCGGGCGCCGGTGGCTGGCCCCCTCGTGGAAGGATGGATTGGACTGGTTAGAAAGAGCTCAACACTTGTGTTGTAGATCCATTAATGTCAGCCACAGGTTAATTCTGAGCAATTGCCAGGTGATCCAATAATTCATTAAACTGACGAAAACAAATCTTTGGAAAATCGAGCCGGTGACAGATAAAAAGCCAATGATTTATTGTCTGGAGAGGAGTAAGTGTCTCCCGTTCTAGGCTTCAGTCTGTTGAGTGAAGCGAAGTGTGCCGGAAGAACAAGGTAAGTGTGAGTTCCACTTAATGCGTGGTGTTCAGGCCCAGGGTGGCCTGCCCTTCATCATGCTTAGTCCATGAAGTATTAAGGTAGACGGAAGCACAATGTGGCAGGAAGACGGGGATTGTGAGGTCAGGTTAAACGGAGCTTGAGTTCCTGCTCTGCTAGTTATTTGTGCCTGTGAACTTGGGCAAGCTGCTTCATATTTCTTTTCTTTTAAAAAAAAAAAAATTTATTTATTTATTTAACAGAGAGAGAGAGAGATCACAAGTAGGCAGAGAGAAAGGGAAGCAGACTCCCCGCTGAGCAGAGAGCCCAGATGTGGGGCTCGATCCCAGGACCCTGAGACCATGACCTGAGCCAAAGGCAGAGACTTAACCCACTGAGCCACTCAGGCGCCCCTGCTTCACATTTCTGAGCCTCCACTCGTTCATCTCTTCAACTGGGGTAATCCTGTATGTTCCCCTGTACTCAGGAGTAGATATACAAATTATGCACGGAGCCTAGCATGTCACAGGGGACTCAATAAACAGCCAGCATGATAGCTATTGGCGATAACAAAGAAGAAGGGGGAGCTTTTTTCCTTTAATGGACATACAAGCTCAGTGTAAGCATTTGTATTGCTGCTGCAAGACTATTATGAAATACTTATGTAGATACCCAAGGACAGTAGAGTTTTCTAAGGTACGCTCATTGCGAAAAAATGGGAGACCAGAAGACAGGGAAGATGGGTGACGGCATTTGGAGTGGGTGCTGGTGAATGCAAAGACAAGGGTTCTGGGGCACCTGGGTGGCTCAGCTGGTTAAGCATCCAACCCTCAGTTGCAGCTCAGGTCACGATCTCAGGGTCATGATCTCAGGGTCGTGAAACTGAGTGCTGAGTCGGGCTCCCTGCTCAATGAAGAATCTGCTTCTGTCCTTTTCCCTCTGATCCACCCCCCACCCCCACTCATGTGTACCCACGCTGGCTATCTCTCTAAAAATGCATAAATAAATAAATCTTTTTTTTTTTTTTCCCCAAAGGTCCTAAGTTTACATAGAAGCATTAATGAAGGACAGTTTGGGAGCTTCCTTCCAAGAGGTGGTGGAGAGGGTAAGTGGTGCAAAGGCAAGGATTGTACTGAGAACATGATCTTGTGATTGGTTTTAAGACTGGATGGAGGAGTGGTTTCTGAAGGTAGACCTCTAACATTTTAGATGAGGCAGAAACCTCAGAAATCATTCGAAGGAATGACAATCCTTACACATTCGCAGTTCTGGCTATCCACCACTTTTCATGTGGTGAAAGAGTTTCTGTATTCCCTAGCAGTTCATCCCTCCCAACGTGCTCGCATATCCTGTATTCTGGATATATCCTTCCATCTTTTGTCAATGGGAGATCTATCGTACCATAGCAGTTTTAGAAAGGAATTGTGACATTTCTCAGCTGAAAGGACCTAAAAGCCACAGTGATGCCTAAAAGGGATGTTTTACCATGGATCGCTGTTCTTACAAATGGATTCGTGCTCTAATGAAATGTATTTAGGGATTTACGAGTATCTGCTGGAAATCTGTTAGACAAACATAGCTGGAGTTCACAGACCCTAAGAACATTTAAGAGGAACTTAAAATGTGAAAATGTCCATACTATCCAGAGCAATCTACAGATTCAACACAATCTCTATCAAAATACCACAGCACTGTTTTGTTTTTTGTTTTTAATTTTAGAGAAAGAAAGAAAGAGAATGCTGGGGGTGGGGGAGGAAGAGAGAGAGGTACTAGCAGACTCTGTACAACCCTGAGATCAGAAACTGAGCTGAAACCAAGAGCCTGATCCTTAACCAATTAAGCCATCCAGGCACCTCACCACAGCATTTTTTATGGAACTAGAACAAATAATCCTAAAATGTGTGTGGAACTACAAAGACCCCAAACAGCCAAAGCAATCTCGAAAAAAAAAAATCAATAAATCTGGAGGAATCAAAATTCCAGACTTCAAGTCTATTACAAAGCTGTATGTATCAAAACAGTATGGTACTGGCACAAAAACAGACACACAGGTCAATGGAACAGAATAGAAAACCCAGATATGAACCCACAATTATATGATCAATTAATCTATGATGAGAGAGGCAAGAATATGCAATGGGGAAAAGTCTCTTCAACAAATAGCATTGGGAAAACTGCACAGCTACATGTAAAGGGATGAAACTGGACCACTTTCTTATACCACATGCAAAAATAAGCTCAAAATGGATTGAAGACCTAAACATGAGACTTGAAACCAAAATATCTTAGAAGAAAACATAGGCAGTAATCTCTCTGACATTAAGTGTAGGTAAAAAGATTTTTTTAGATATGTCTCCTTTGGCAAGAGAAACAAAAGCAAAATTAAACTACTGGGACCATGCAAAATAAAAAGCTTCTGTACAGTAAAGAAAACAATCAACAGACAAACTACTGAATAGGAAAATATATTTGCAAATGATATATCTGATAAAGGGTGAATATCCAAAATATATAAAGAACTTATGCAACTCAATACCAAAAAAAAAAAAATGTAATTAAGAAATGGGCAGAAGACATGAACAGTCATTTCTCCAAAGAAGACACACAGATGGTCAACAGACAGATAAAAAGATGCTCAGCATCACTCATCATCAGGGAAATGCAAATCAAAACCACAATGAGATACCAGCTCACACCTGTCAAAATGACTAAAATAAAAAATGCAAGAAACAACAAGCATTAGTAAGGAGGTGGAGAAAAAGGGACCCTCATGCACTGTTGGTGGGAATGCAAACTCGTGTAGCCACCATGGAAAACAGTATGGAGGTTCCTCAAAAAATTAAAAATAAGATTACTACCTGATCCAGTATTTCCACAACTGGGTATTCACCCAAAGAATATGAGAACACTAATTCGAAAAGATGTATGCATCTCTATGTTTATTGCAGCATGATTTACAATAGCCAATTTATGGAAGCAGACTATGCCTTTTTTTTTAATAGATTGATTTTTATTACCATCTATATACAATTTTAAATATGTGTGGTCTTACCAGTATCTTAACTTTTTAAAGCTTTATTAAAAAATTGTAGAGAGCAGGTCCCCTCCTCCTGTCTGGTGCAAGAACTTCCAAATAGTTTCTTTGTGGTTCAGCAACTGGGCAGAAGAGCATCATCCCATCCATAGATGAATGGATGAAGATGTGGTATATATATACAATGGATCACTACTCAGCCATGATGAAGAATGAGATCTAGTCATTTGCAACAACATGGATGGATCTAGAAGGGATAACGCTAAGTGAAGTAAGTCAGTCACAGGAAGACAAATAACGTATGATTTCAATCATATGTGGAATTTAAGAAAAAAGAAATGAACAAAGAAAAAAAGAGACAAACCAAGAAACAGACTCTTAACTCTAGAGAACAAACTGAGGGTTACCAGAGGGTAGGGGTTGGGGGGAGGGGTGAAACAGGTGAGCAGAATTAAAGGTGCACTTATCATGATGATCACTGAGTCATGTATGGAGTTGTTGAATACATACGTAGTACATGTGAAACTAGCATAACAGTATGTTAATTATACTGGAATTTATAAAATACATTAAATTTTTTTTT
>ML110586.1:0-17831 GCA_003697995.1 Taxidea taxus jeffersonii
TGCTGAAGTCCCCCAGCTATCAGGTGCCAGATGTGCTGCGTTTACACACAGCATCGTTTCATTGTCATGACAGTTGTGTAGAAGAGAGCATGGACTCCTTTTCCTCCACCCAGCATCTTCCAGAATCTTCTGGAAAGGACACCCTAATTTTCTTTTTCCAGCATCCAGGCCTCTCCAACTCATCTTTTTAAATAATAGCTTCATTAAACATAACCACAGCCCATACAATTCACCCATTTAAACTGTACAGTTCAACCATTTTAATATATCCCCAGATGTCCACAGCCATCACCACTGTCAATTTTGAACACTTTCATTACCTCAAAAATAAGGCCTATACTCTTTAGGGGTCACCTCTCATTCTTTCACACACACCCACAGCCCTAAGCAACCACTAATCTACTTTCTGTCTCTATAGATTTTCCTGGGCTGCATGATTACCAACGGAATCACACAACGTGAGGTCTTGCATGACTGGCTCCCCTCACGGTTTTCAAGACTCATCCAGTTTGTAGTATTTGTCAGTGCTGCACTCCTTTTCAGCGCTCAGTGATACTCTGTTGCAAGGACAGACCACTTTGTTTATCCATCCAATCACTGATGGGCATTTGGATTGTGTCCACCTTTTAGCGACTATGAATGGTGCTTCTATGAACATTTGTGTACAAGTTTTCATTCTTCTTGGGTGCATACATGGGACTGGAATTGCTGAAACCTATGGGGACTCTAGGTCTTACCATTTGAGAAACTGCCCGCCTGTTTTCCCCAGGGGCTGCACTATTTCATGGTCCCACCCACGGTGTCTGAGTTTTCTGCTCTTTCCCATCATCACCAACACTTGTCGTTGCCTACCCACCTCTAGCTCATAATCCACATGGGGTTCCCCTAGAGCAGACAGCTTAGCGTAGCCATCTCTCCCCTACCTGCATCCATACGCCATCTAGGTACTGGGTGCTGTGGGTAATGGAGGAATCCATGCTGATGAGCCGTACGTTGGAAAGCTGGGCTCTTATTTATGGTTTTAAGATTGCATGAGATTTGAGGGAGTAAACATTAAGGGAATTAACATCCCATGCGAAAGAGAGCCCAGTTCTGAGTCTGCACTCCAGCTTTCCCAGCAGACTGGGTGCTCACAGCTCTGAGCCACAACCCCCTTACCTGGGAAATGGGAGAACATCCTCTGGGGGCCTGTGGTGGGGAGAGCCTGACAGAAGATGCTTGTAACATCAATAGTTGGAACTGGGGGCACCTGGGTGGCTTAGTGGGTTGGGTGACTGTCTTTGGCTCAGGGCATGATCCCAGGGTCCTGGGATCGAGCCCTGTATCAGGCTCCTTGCTCTTTGG
This sequence comes from Taxidea taxus jeffersonii, assembly GCA_003697995.1. Lineage (NCBI taxonomy): Eukaryota > Metazoa > Chordata > Mammalia > Carnivora > Mustelidae > Taxidea > Taxidea taxus. The sequence goes on from ML110586.1 coordinate 1,345, forward strand.
GGAGTCTGCTTCTCCTCTCCCTCTGCTTATTGCTCCCCTTGCTTGTGCGCTCTCTCTCTCTGTTTTTCACTGTCAAATAAATAAACAAATAATCTTAAAAAAAAAAAAAGAAAAGAAAAATAGTTGGAACTGGCCTCAAGCAAACCCCCAAACAATGTTTGGGTCTTTCCAACCATGCCCCTGGGTGCTCCCTAGTCCTGTGTCCCGAGACCCAACACATAGAGTTTTGTCTCTTTTGGATCCAAATCCACAATGCTTCTGCCTGCCTTCTCCAGATGGGTGGACTCAGTTATAACCACCACCGTGTTACTAAATGCTCATTATCTTGCAGACTGTCCCTGGGAGTTTCACACACACCATTTCTAATCCTTCCGGCATCCCTAACAGTATGGATTCTGCATCTCCAGGTTAGGGATACAGATGCGGAGCTCAGAACATTGAAGGTGTGCACAGATTCTCAAAGCCAGGAAGTGGCAAAACCAGAATAGGAAACCAGGTCTGGCCACATCCCATGGCTGTCCTCATGATCACACCCAATGTGCCACCTCTTCCCATCCTTCCTGCTTTCCTTTCTACCTCTCCCTCTTCATGGGTGGCCAAAAGATAGTCCAAAGACTAATAAAGTCTGTCCTAGGTGCCCTTCTTCCCTGGTTCCTGGCAAGCGGCCATCACCGCCACCCCCCCCCCCCCCCCCCCCCCCCCCCCCGCCCCCCCCCCCCCCCCCCCCCCCCCCCCCCCCCCCCCCCCGCCCAGCTGCTTACAATATCCCTGGTATCATGACAACGAGAAGCTGTCAGTTTTCCGCTGCAATAGAGTCCTTTTTGGCTCTGCACTAAGAGTCCATTAAGGATGCCCTCTCCTCTAAAGTGTGGCATCCCTAGGTTAAATTCTTTATAAGCAGATGTTTATTTTTAGAGAGCCACTGTATGGGCTATTACTGAATGCTTAAGCAGTTTTTTAAGACAAGGGTCAGCAAAGGCTCCCACTGTAGAAAAACCTCCACATAATACCGCCTGCTGAACAACACAACCAAGGGAAGACAGAGAGAAAAAAGGGAGTCTTTTATTTTAAAAAGGAGGAATTTGAAAAGGGGGTTACTCTGAAAGCATTTGTACTGAAAGAAATGGACTTACATGTTTCCATTCAATGTGAAAATGGAGTCAATAACGTTTATTTTTCCAGGTGTGTTGAGTGACAGTGATAACACCCATGAGGGTGCAGAAGGTGGGCTGGGATACAGGGTGTCGTGCTGGCCAGCGGTCAATGTGAGTGTCACACTTCATGTGCCTTGTCTCTATGTCATGCAGTTACCAGGGGAAGACATCACCCATCAGGCAATGTGTGGGAGCTGAAAGGGGTGCTGTGGCGTTCCCTTCTGCTCTGGACATGGGAGATTTTGTGGGATGCTGCAAAGGGCAAGAGTGGGTTTGTCCCCACGCAATGGTGCCAAGCCAGGTCTGATAATAGCAACAACCGTTGAAGAAGGACAGTGAGAGAGCTGAGAGTTCCCAGTGTGGCCAGTTCCTAAGGAGAGCATATTCCATGGCAGTACCCAGCATAGCGAGAGACGAAACGGGTATGATTACTCCCCATTTACAGCAGAAGCTAACTCGGAGAGGCTAAGCAATTCACCTGCGGTAGAGACTGCTGTGTGTCCATCAAAACTCATCTCCTTTCCTCGGGGCCATGCAGGTAGATTAGATGTTCCATCTTCTGGTTAGGTGTGGCCTCAGGACTGAGTTCTGGCCAAGAGAATGTGGGCAAAAGGAAGGGGTGCCAGTTCCAAGCCTGGCCCTGAGCATCCTCCCATGTGCCCTTTCAAACTTGCACCATCCACTGCTGAGTGAGGAGAGCATTCCACGGCAGTCGGGACACAGGATAGAAGGACCCACTGAGCACAGGGCAAGCTGCCAGGCCAGTCAGTGGCATGAGTGAAGAATAAGCATATGGAGACTGAACCACTAGTAACTCTGGGTTCATCTAGTGTGGAAGCCACAGTGGTGGAGGACCATACAATCCCACCACCTCATGACCCTGAGAAAACCCAGAGAACTGCAGTTGCTCCCTTTGTCCCTGCCCCATAGCCTCACACTGTGATGAGCAATCAGTCAGCGTTCAGCCACTTTCTACCCCATGCCAGGCTCTGCTGGCTGCTGGGGTCACGGACGTGTGGTCACGGACATCCAACCATGAATGGATGGATGGATGAATAAATCCCTGTCCCCATCTCAGGCCTTAGCAGTACTCCATTATGGTCTTTCCCTTGCTGCATTTTGGAGCACATCTACAGGCCAAGAAGCACAGTGCAAAGCAGAGGAAAGGGAAAATGTGGCCACAACTCTCAAGGGGTTCCTGGAGCAGTGGGAACATAGTTGGGGGTGGTGGAGTACCAGAGACACTGGGGATGGAGTCCCTAGTTGGCTATGGGAAGTTAGAGAAAGTCTGTCACAGAAGGTGGTGGTTGAGCTGAGGCTTGATGGATGAGTGAGGGAGAGCCCTGTGGTTAAAGCAGCATAAGAGGAGTCCAGGAAGAGGGGTCAGCAAGAGCAGACATGGCATTATGAGAAAGAAAGGCATGATGGAGGGAATCTGAGATCTTTGATGTGACCAGAGCCTGAAGTGCAAAGGAGGATTCCTCTCCTCACCAGCATCTCCCTGGTTCAGGCTCTCAGCACCATGACAATGGCCTCCTGTCTCCATCCGGACCCCTCCAGACTGTCCTCCACACTGCAACAGACATGTGCTCTCTAAAATCTCAGTTGGGGGGTGCCTGGGTGGCTCAGTTGGTTAAGCAACTGCCTTTGGCTCAGGTCATGATCCTGGAGACCAAGGATCGAGTCCCACTCCTTAGTCCCACTAAGGCTCCTTGCTTAGTGGGGAGTCTGCTTCTCCCTCTGACCTCTCTCCTCATGCTCGTGCTTTCTTTTTCTCTCATTCTCACTCTCTCTCAAATAAATAAATAAAATCTTAAAAGAAATAAAAATAAAAATGAAATCTCAGTTGGACCATGTCACCACCCCGCCTAAACTCCATTTTGACTACCTTGAATATTGGTCAACTCTTACCAGTGGTCTACTGATTTTGCCCCTGCTGACTTCTGTAGTCACATCTGCTACATTCTGCCCTGAACTTGATACTTCAGCCACTCTGAGCCCGCCTTGCTGTGTCTTCCATGCTATCATCCACACTGTTCCCTCTGCCTGGAATGGCCTCCCCACCCAACTTGTCCACCTCACCAACCCTACCCACTTCCTACAGGATGTCCATAACTGCCCTACCCCACCCCCTCAACAGGCTCAGTGTTTCCCTGTGTTCCCTGCACATCCTCTGCCATCACACTTGACCATGGCAAGTGGGCTTGCCTGCTCACTGGTTGTCTGTCAGTATGCAGTGTACAGTGCCTGGCACACAGGGGGTGCTCAGCTCATGTTTGCTGAACTGATCAGATCAAGAACAGTCAGACTACCTGGCAAAAGCCCAATCACACCCATGACCTTTGGTTACCTGAACTCGGTGATGGTCAACCCAGCTATAAGTTGGCTTTGTTTGGTGTAAGATTAGTCGTTTCTTCCTTAGATCCTTCCACTTCTCTGATTTAGGACAGGTTCCCCAGAGGCAGCCCCGACCATGAGGATTCCTGCGAAATAACTGATTAAGAAGCTATTCCCAGAGGAGCAGGGAAGTGGGATGGGGAGGGAAGGGGGCCACACAAAGGAGAGGTATCCAGCAAAGTCCCACAGAGGGCAACTGTGGTGCAAACCTTCAGGCACCCCGGCACACCTCATTGTTGTCCCAATGAGAAGCGAGGGCACTGTGGTATTCACACTTGATTCCCAAGCACTTTGGGCCATTTGTGTACATGAGCCAAATGGACTTTATTCCGGAGGGTGGTCCTCCAACAAAAGGGCCCACCACTGGCTTTTCAAGTGGGTATGACAATGGCCGTAATGGCAGAGGATCCAGGTGGAGCACCAGCAGCTTCTGCTACATTCTCCAGACTCAGTTTTCCCATTTGGGAAAAAAAAAAAATAAAAAGCTCCCAAGTCTCTCCTACCTCTAACTTCCTGCCACTCTGCAGCCTTAGGATAATATTCCAGTGCCCAACAGGCTGTCCCCAGGGGCTCAGAGAGACACTGCAGCCAGCCAGAAGCAATGACAGCCCTCTTGTGGGCACTAGAAGCCTGGGGAGGAGTGCACAGCACAATGACGCTCGACCAAGAGTCCTTGCAATGGAACAGCATCAACATGGCAGCATGAGAAGCCAAGGAGCTCTTCCATCTGTCCTGTCCTGGTTCTCCTGTCACAGTCTTGCCATCTCTGCCCATCAGAGATGCAGTGCCAGGAGACAAACCCCAGCCTGCAACTCTCAGCACAGGCTACCCTGGGCTTTCATTAGCGGTCATGGGCAGAGCAACACGATGAGATTTTTTCCTACCAGGAAATTATCAGGAGTTATGGCTTGGTGTTCCCATTTGGAGAAACAAGCCCAGGGAAGGCAGATAGCAAGGCACCTGGAAACAAAAGGGTTTAGGGAGTCAGAAGGACCAGATTTCAGTTCTGGTTTTGCCTTTACCAGCTGTGTGGCCTTGGGACAAGGGGCAGAATTCCCTGAGTCTTTTCTCCTCACTGCCAAACCCCACATAATTTTTCTCAAGCTAGTGTAAGAATTAAACTGGATGTCATATGTCAAACAGCTCTCACATAGTAGGTTCTTTAAAAACATGTCTGTCTTTTGCTCCCACATTTTATTGACACCTCCTCATGCTCATTGTCTTTCTTATGAATAACACTTGAGAAATATTGGCTGAAAGAATGAATATGTGGATGTATGGAAGAATGGATGGAAGGATGGATGGATGGAAGGAAGGATGGATGGATGAATGAATGGATGGATGGATGGATGGATGGATGGAAGGATAGATGAATGAGTGGATGGATGGATGGATGGATGGATAAATGGAAGGATGAATGATGGATGTACAGAGGGATGGACGGATGGATGGATGAAAGAATCTGGGTTTTGGAATTAGGCAGAGCTAGGTTTTAATCCCAACTCTGCTATATCATCTTCTTCAGGTTAACCAACCTCACCAAATATCATCTGTAAAATGGCCATACTAATTCTGTTCTCCAGAACTGCTGAGAAGAAAAAACTAGACAGTGGATCTAACAGACCAGAGTAAGAAAATGGTACATGGTAGATACTCAACAGATGTTGTTTCACGTGCAGATGGAGTGACCGGCTATAATTCTTCACCCTTCCCTGCCTTCATACCCCAGCCATGGCCTCGTCATGGACCTCGTTACCTCCACCTGAGGATTTTGGGTTTGGCTGTGTGACTTTCTCTGTCCAATGGCATATGGACCAGAGTGAGTTAGCCAGTTCCAACCTAAGCTGTAAGAGACCATGTTGTCTTGCGCTTCTGCCATAGCCTAAGAAGCCCTTCCCCTGGGTAGCTACCATCCCTTCTGCCGGGGCCCAGAATGAACACATGTGGAGCAGAGTCACTCCACCTAGCAGACATACAGTGAAACAGAGCTGCCAAGGTAAGCCCAGCCAATCTGCAGATTTATGAGAATAAGTGATACTTAAAACCACTGAGTTTACGTGTTTTTGGTTAGGCAGCACTTTGTAGCAAAAACTAGCCAATACCTGTTCGACTCACTGGGGCTCCCCCTAGGTTCCCATCTGCTAACACATACATGCAGAACTAGACCCCCACTGTGCTGCGTGCTTCCCCCAGCCATCACCAAACCGTACTTGGCCTCCTCAGTCTACAAGTTCTGCTCCAAATGTCCACATCCTGTAGACACCAGCGGAGTATCCCACTCCCAAAGCAACATTTCAGCAGAAATGCTTTCATGGGAGAGAGAAAGCGACAGAGGCAAAGGTCCACTTCTCAGCCTCTGAAAGAATTTTTTGTTGGCGATAATGCCTTCGGCAACAGTGCTCACATTCCTAGATCGAGCACTCAGCATAAGTTAGGGACAGAGGTGTACGTTTCACTGAAGCTGCCCACTTCAATTTTCTCTTTGTCGAAAAGAAAAAAATTAAAAGTGCTTCATGTGTACACTGAAGTACATCATTACTTTCTGAGTGCTTTATCATCATTACCGAGTGTTCTCGTGCAATCACAGAAGACCTTGACTCCCGCGTATCCCACTGCCTTCTGCTTTGGGGCCGCTTCCACTGGCAGACCATAGGCATTGTTCCGCCGGCGTTCGAATGCCCCACGCGAAGGAGCTGGAGAGGAGACTCTCCAGGTAAATAGATACACTCTCTGTTTCCACTCAAGGCTTTGAGCCATTCCTAACCCCCAGTGATGCCAGATAAATCGACTTTGCTCAAAAGGAAGGGTTTTCTTTGGGGACCTCCATTTATCTCAGTAGACAGTGGGGAGACACAAAGAGAAGGGGGTTAATGCCGGGCAAATTTGAGATGGTTCAGAGGTCTTTCTGGTTGTGTGTGTGGAAACTGAATGGTGGATGTGAAGGTTATCTGAATTTAATTGAATTTCTCTAATCCCCAAGGCACTCATGCCTCAAAAAGCTACCTAGCACCTACCGGTTGAGACTAAACGGGAAGTACCTAGGAGCCCTGCTTGTTGTGTCGGAATGTGGTCTCACCAGGCATCCCCCTGTGGCATGGATCCTGCCCTCTCTGCTCCAGCACTCAAACTTCTCACTGAGCAAACCCAAGCAGAGGGCTCTCGTCCTTCCTTGTTTGCCACGCTGCACGTGTGGCATTCAGTCCTCCGTGACCAAAGGACGTGGAGGCTGGAGAGGATCGTCAGCTAAAGGTGTGCAGAGCCTGTATGCCAGAGCCACCCTGGGGCCCGGAACCCAGATAATTGGATTTATCTGCACTTTGCACAAAATGGGGGGTGCACCCAGAAGCCCTTGCTGTTCCTTACCCCTACACTTCATTCTCCTCTCCCAGGACACCTTCCGACCGACCCCCACCCCAGATCCCTCCTCCATGTACCCAAGAACCTCCCCAGATGGGGAGTCACTGCCCTGAGCATCTTCTGACACACACACACACACACACACACATACTCTCACCTGACTCTCGCCACCGTAGTCCTGTAGGTGGAACCTCTGGCTGTTCCCACCTTGCAAATGGGGAACCTGACACTATGGAGTTACACAGTGTGACCAAGGCCACAGTTACTAAGAAGTCACCAGGAATCCACCCAGACCTGTGCAGCCCCCCAGCCCGGCCACAGGAAGGTCCCAGTCACCCCACTTCACAGACACAGAGCCAGTGGCTGCAGAAGTAAAGATGGTTGCCTGAGGCCGCCCAGCCAGGGAGTTGTGGGATGTCCCCCCATCATTTACAGTGGCCCCTTCCAGTGCCTGACTCCTCCCCTACACTGGGGGCGGCTAGAGGATGGGGCTGATTTCCTACCTGCTCCTTCACCCCAGTGCTCAGTGCAGGCCTGGCCAGGAGCAGGTGCAGCAGCAGGTGGGAATTAAATAAACACCCGAGCCAGTCCAATGCCAGGAGACGGTCACGCTGCCATGGTTTGTGGGCTGCATGCTCTGACTCGGGGGGCAGGGGAAGAAAGACTATGAGGGCCCTGCCCATGGCGACCAGTCCTCGTCCTCCAGGAAAATTGTAGGGCTTGAAGGCTCGAGTTTACATATTGCCTCTGCCCTGGTGAGATGCACGTACACTGCCGAGAAACCCCGAGAGATGGGCAATAACACGGCCCACACGATAACTCTGTCTTCCCTTGGCCTAGAGCCTTCCTTTGGCCCAGGATGACCCTCCAAGTCTCCTGAAGCCCAGAAGGGCAAAACCAAGGACTTGGACTTGCACCCTGAACGCAAGGATGGTTTGCTTGTTGCAGGGACCTGCCCCAGTCTTGTTTGCAGCAGAGAGCGCTCCTCTGTGACCAACAGGGGCAGGACGGGAAGCGGGATGTGTCATGACGGGGGAGGCTGCTGCTGCTGGGGTCCGTGCAAGGGATGGTGGGTCTCTGCTGGGCTTGCCATGGGGGGCTCTTCCGGGGTTGATTCGACAGACCTGCTCACGGGTCAACCAGAGAGCCTGCGGGAGAGAAGATTCAAAGCCGCCTCTTGGGTTTCGGCCCCATGGAGAGTGATACAACTTACCATGTTGATGGGACCAGGGAAGAGCATGGGGATAAAACAGATCGGTTCTATCGGGCACCTGCCAGAGGGCTCCAGAGCTTCCCCATGGGTGACTCTCAGGGGATGGTGGGCATCGGGTTTGTTTAGAGGGTAGCCCACCAGCTGGAAATATAAATTTGGGGTTGTTAATGTACAAGTGGTACAGTAAGGTTATGCAAAGAGCAGGGGGGCAGGGAAGAAGCAGGGACTCGTCTGCAAGTCGGAAAGGCCAGTCTTGAAGGACACCAGCCAACTGCCGAGAAAGACAGTCAGAGAGGTAGGAAGAAATCACGGGGAGGTGACTGTTATTAAAGCCAAACAAGGAAAGAATTCAATAGGACGAGGATGAACAGAGCGCCAGGGCCCAGAAAGTTCCAGAGAAGAACTAGAGAGTGTTTCCTGGACTCACAGGCCGCAGGTGGGATGCTGAACGCTCACGGCGTCCCCTGCAAGCGCAAGGCAACTGTATTGCCGTTTCTTGCCTCCTCGTTAAATTTCATTCAGGAGGGAGTCTGGCCCTGAACGCTGACAGATTCGCAGGGCTTTTCTGCTCGTTCTTGGCAACATCCTGTCCGAGGGAATCACCGAGGCAATTTTGGTTATCAGAATGTCGGAACAAGAAAGTGACCCACGCTCCCTTTCTGGGTAAGACTGTGTCCCTCCTGGGTAGGCCCTGCCCAGACGGTGCTCTGTGGTGGAGAGGGGACACGGTGGACCCCTCCCTCTAGTCCTCTGCCTACCTGTTCCTTCACATGGCCAACTTTCTGAGGCATAACCTCTGCCCAGAGCCTTCCTTGTCCCACACCCTGCCTCTGCTCTTCACATTCTTGGCCCGTCTGAGGAGCCTCAGAACCAGTGAACTGGTTTCTGCTTTGAACTCACTTGGAAAACAATCCCAGCCCCTCGGGGGAAACTGAGGCAGAAGGTATGCCATGTTGGCACGGCATTAGAAAACCACCCTGACCTCAGGGAGAGTGGGCTCAGTGTGGGCTGTGAGCAAGAGATAGGAGGCAGGAAGGCAGACAGGTGGTGGGGGAACAGAGGCAGCGCCCTGAGAAGGCATCAGGCCCCTGCCGGTTCGGGGAAGCTGCTAAGCCACATGGGAGACGGAGAGACACCCCACTGAGTCCGTGTGGGGTGACGCCAAAGCAGACCTTCCCCAAATAGCTCCTTTGTGCTCTGATGAGTATTTGCAAAGCTGTCCTCAAAATTCAAGGAGAAAGAAACTTAACTGTTTTTAAGAATGGGAAACCAAAGGCAATTTAAAAGGCGGGGGCCCATCAAATGTCGGTCGACTTCATCAGAAGCATTTCTCACCCTGACAAAAGAGAAATAACAAAGAGTGTGTTCTCCTTATTTTTCCAGAGGGACCGTCTCTATGCTGGTGGAGGAGGAAGTCATAAAAGATACGGAGCAAATGCAATAACTGGATATTTCAGAGCATGGGAGGCTTATTCTTTGGGGGCAGGAAAACCCACAGTGGGACACTTTAGACAGCCTACTTAATTTTGAAAGAAAAACAAAATTATTTGCAGTTTCAATGGCAGCGCCATCATGGGCCTCTCCCACCGCCTCGGCAAGGAAATCAGTTGCCATGGCAACCTCAGGTTGCATCATTAAGAATTTTTTAAATGTTGAGAGGTGGGAGGTAGGGTTTTATTTATTTATTTATTTATTTATTTATTTTAAAGATTTTATTTATTTATTTGACAGAGAGAGAGAGAGAGAGACAGCGAGAGAGGGAACACAAGCAGGGGGAGTAGGAGTGGGAGAAGCAGACTTCCCGCTGAGCAGGGAGCCCGATGCAGGGCCCGATCCCAGGACCCTGAGATCATGACCTGAGCCAGAGGCAGAGGCTCAACGATCTGAGCCCCCCCAGGTGCCCCTGGGAGGCAGGGTTTTAAACACTGGAGGAAGAAGAAGAGAGGGAGGGAGGGAGGGAAGGAGGGAGAGAGGTGGACGAGGCTTGAGAAGGGAAAGAAGTAATCCCAGGGCAGGTGGAAGTCTAGGCAGAGGGAGGAAATTCAGGACTGGTGCCTCCCTTCACTCAGTGGACCAGGGGATGGTTCATTGTCTCTCCCAGGATCCCCAGAGGAAGAGGCATCTTGCCCTGACTTGGTTTCCTCTTTGTTTCATGTCCTAATTTGATCATTTTTTTTCTCTCATCCATTACAAGGAAAAAAATTAGAAAGATGAAAAGGATTCCAAGAAGCAGCCATCACTGGTTTTGTTTTGTTCTGTGAAAGTCCTGAATGGATCATTGTATTTCGAGTTCTTTTCCTGATGCTCTTCAATGGTTCGGTCCCGAACTTTCCCATCAGACAAGATGTAAAAATAAAACTTTGTGCTTCACGTTCAACTTCTTCAAGTTATGGCTCTAGCTCTCCACTCATGGAAAACAATAATGGGTGTTATCAGGTAGAATTACAGTTCTCTCCAAAGGGACATTTTTATTCAGAGGCTCGTGGAGGAGAGATTATGCCCTCACTCAATCACTCCAACATGATCTTTTCTTGAGAAATGTGAGTTTTGTTTTTCTTTTGGCTGTGTCTTCATGTGACAGAGGGAGAAGGTAATTCAGGTGTTCGTCCAGGTCCCTCATGACCTGGAAAAGATCTGGAAATAGTCCACCTTCAGCTCTGAAGTACCCTGATGGTTAGCTGACTGGGACACGCGCTCCACTTTGTGGCCCTCCTTGTTTTGGTCCCCAGCAGTCGATTCTTCTTTATGACGTGGGTCCCCATGTAGACCTTTACCTGCACCTGCTACAGGTCCCAGCACTTCGAGAGAGGGCTCACCCCACCCACAGAGGTTCAAGGGGTGAGGGTTTCTGCTCATCCCATGGAAAGGCAGGCGTGCCAGTGAACACAGCTGTGCTTTGTGGTGGCAAAGGGGCTTGGAGATAGAATACATCATGACAGTTTTTGCAAGGGAATGGCTCTGGGCCCCCCTTCAGCTCTGCTCCCACTGGAGAAGATGGCACGCCCTTTGGTGGCCTCTGGGTTCAAGCAAATCCTCCACACAGTCCCCAAGCCTGTTCCGTCATGTGGAAAATGGAATCGTGACAACTGTTGCTGCTCACCTTGGAAAGTGGGGAGGTGAGGCGGATCCAGTAGGTGAGGTAAGGGGAAGCCCCTGTGTGTGCCATGAAGGGTTCGAGGGTGCCAGGTGTCCTTCTACAGAGGACTGACCCCAGGCTCCAGGCTCCGTCCTGCCACAAGGTTAAGGCAGTTACACAGATGAGTCATAAGGACCCACCTCCCGCCTGTTTCTCAGGACTTTTGAGGCTGCTCTCTTGGCTCTGGGTTGACTGAGATGGATGGGAAGCCAAGCGCCCCACACTATGGGAGCCACACTGCTCAAAGGGGTATCTCCTCTGGGGAAGCAGCAACCCCAAGACATTAGCCTCCTTAATCTAAGGGGTGACAGGAGTGTGAGCCAGTGGGCCGGGGCCCTGCACTGGGGCTGAGCAGGCCTCCCATCACTCCAACTTGGCTACTCCTCACATCACTGACCCGCAAGCCTGCCCTCCAAGTTTCCTCCAATGCCACCAAGCCCAGGAGACCTGCCAGCTTCAATCAGGGACCACTCCTCTCCTAGAATAAGAATGTCTCCAGGCAAGGTAACTCCTTTTTTCCCCCAGTTGTGCAAATGGCTATGGGGTAACAGGGCCCTGACCTTGGCCTTGTGTTCTTGGGTAGACCCAATTCCCAAATACTTGTACATTGTTCTTTCTCTCATGCCTCCAGTCAACAGTCAAAAACATTTACGTGACACCTTCACTAGACATCAGGCTAAGCCAGGGGGATAGCAAAGTGTAGCTAATGGACCAAATCCTGTTCAATGCCTGTTGTTGTAAATAAAGTTTTATTAAGACACAGTTATGTTCGTGTATTTACATATTGGCTACGGTGCTTTCATCATTCAGTGGCAGAATTGATAGTTGCAACAGAGATCACATGGTTCATAAAGCCTGAAACATTGAGGATATTTCCAGAAAAGGTTTTGCCGATTCTTGGCTAGACACTTGGCAGGATGGGGAGGGCCCCAATAACTGAGGTAGGAAGGTCAAGCTGAGGTCCTGCTCACCCAAAAGCTTCCAGCCAAGTGGAGGCAACCGGTTGTGTGCACTCTTATTCTACTACAGGGCAGGCTGTCTTGGGAAGGGTTCAGAGAAGGTGCTGAGGGATCTCAAAGGCAAGAGGTTCCTGCTCGCAGGGGGATTCAGGGAGCTGTCTGAAGGCTGCTCCTTGTGAGGTGGGTTTGGCTTGACCACACACACATGAGGAGGTGAGGGAAGGGCCTCTGTGGGGTGGGAGCTGCCTGGGCAAAGGCACCAGCATGGGAACAGAGCTGTGCATGCAGGAAGCAGGAAGTGCTGTGGTGGGGTATGAAGGCAAGATGCTTGATGAAGTCCATCCAGAGACACAGATGGAACGAGAGCTTTGAGCAGGATCCCGGGGGACCTGGAATGCCAGTCTACAGAGTTTGGAGTTTACTCTCTGGACACAGAAAGTTTTTCAAAGTTTTTGAGCTGGGGAGTGAACAGGGAAGCTGTGCTTTGGGACTATTAAAAAGGCAGTCAGGTATAGTATAGACTAGAGATTGATATTTCCAAGAGAAATTAAGCCTTAAGATTTATTCTTCCTCACCTAGACAAATGAGGTAATGTGTAAGAAGGATTTTGTTAGCTATAAAATGTATGGGATTATTATGATTATTTATTATAACAATAATGCTAACCCAGGTAAGATTTAAACCTTTCTGCTCAGATTCATTTCCATGTTTCAATCACTTTAACAATTTCCCCATCCTGGGTTGTATTTTGACTTCCCCAGACTGTAATCAGAGCCCACATAAACATTGGGCGTGGCGTGGTTAAGCAGTAACGTCTGAGTTTTTGTATCCAGAGCAGTAACTTTCTGTGTGACACAGAACAGGTCATGGCATCATAATGTCACACAGCAGAGGATTGAAGTCTGCCCAGGACAGAACACTTCCCACCGACGGGACCCAGACACACGAATCCCATGGCCTTGGCCCCGCAGGATGCTGACTCTACTGTGCTGAGATCATTGGGAGAGGGCTAAGTCAGAGGGATCAAGGGCTGCGTGCAGCTCCTGCCCGAAGGAGGACGGCATGAACCGATGGAAGCTGGATGTGGGAGCTCTCACCACCCAAGGAGGGAACAAGGGGCCATAAAGAATGAATCCACTGAGATCAGTGGATTTGATGAACCAATATTTCATACCTGGTATGACCATAACTGGTAAAATGGTGTGATTGGAACTTTGTCTTAAAAAGTATGAGTAAAAATTAGGGAGCCTGGGTGGCTCAGGCAGTTAAGTGCCCAACTCTTGATTTCAGTTCAGGTCATGATCTCAGAGTCATGAGATCGAGCCCTGCATTGGGCTCCACGCTCAGTGCAGAGTCTGCTTGAGATCCTCTCTTTCCCTTGGCCACTTCCTCTGCTTGCTCTCTCTCTCTCTTTAAAATAAAAATCTTTTTTAAAAAGTGCAAGCAAAAATCACAAAATCACGCTTATTTTCCTTGTAGTTAATAAAACTTGGGCTGTAATGAGCAGCTATACATGAATTCTTAGAACAAATAAGCATGTTGGTGCTTAAATGTTGGTGAGGAGCCATGGTTTTTCCAACAAAATTAAACGACCACGGTTACAAGAACATTTCATTTCAAGTTTGACTTCCCAGGGTATTAAAGAAGTCCTTTTTAAATAAATTCAAAGTTTTAATCAATTTTCCCAAGGGCTTTTCTTTATCCATTGATGTGACATCATTCAAAACATCTATCGCATCATCAGCCATGATAGCAATCAAGTGGTAACTCTTCAAAGACCTCCAGGTCTTCTTTGCCAGTGGGGTCTGCAAAGACTTCAACCAGCTCCCTAGTGTCACCTGCACTTTGGGCAAGACTTACAACTTCATTTTGCAACTGGTTTGCCACTGTATTCATCCCACACCCAACAGATAAGACATGGTGAGTGGAAGATAGGTCAATGTTGAGACAGAATGATGACCTCCACCCAGGGGTGGGGGATAGAAAGCCTGGGGTCTCCAGAGACTCAACTGGGCTGCAGAACTGCCCACTAGTCCTCCTCACAGCCCCGATCACCTCCTGGTGCTTTCCCAGGGCCAGCTGTTCTCAGAACCTTCTCTACACTCTTCGGACACCTGGCCCCACTGCCCAAGGGATAACCACCCAATCCTCTATAGGGAAAGCAGGAGGGCATGGGGAGGAACATCCTCATCCTCTCAGCCCCACAACTACAGGCTCAGGTGTGTCCACAAGAGCTCTCACCTATTTTCCTCTAGCCCCCAGTGAAGACTCCTTCTTCTTCAGCTTAATCTCCCCAGGTCTTCTGCATTCAAGCCTTTCCCACTGGTGCCTTAAAGAGACAGGTCATTTGCTCACAGATCTTCCTTCCCATCCTCCTTTACCATTACTTCTTGTGAGTTGAGCCAACCCCACCAACTATGGGCCTGACCATGAGATTGACAATAACTACAACCAAGGACCATGTGATGGTTCCCAGTGGGAGCTTCAAGGGGCATGGCTGACCCTGAGGCTTTTATGCGACCACCTCAGCCATGGAAAAGCTTCTCCCAGGAGGTCACTGTTTCCTCAGCCTGGTCCATGGGATGGCAGACCCTGGAGCAAATCTGGATGGAAGCCCAGTCTGGCCCAAATGAGGCACAGCCGACCCACAGACCAGTAAGAGGAAAATAAATCATTATTTAGGAAACCACTGAGATATGAGGGTTGTCAGCTCCACATTATTATTGCTACAAAACCCAATACAGCCTCTTCTTCCCCCACAACCTACGAGCAGAGATGAACACCTATAATTTTTTTCTTAACAAAATTCCTTGGTGCAGTTAATTCTGCCAGAGAATAGGAAGGGAGATCAGGGTTAGTCTGGATTTGGGGAGAGGGAGAGGAGTTGGTTTTTATTCTCTGCCCCCAAGAAACAGTCTCCCATGGGGGTGAGGGTGGATTCTGGAGCCAGTTCGCCTAGATTGGGGTCCCAGCTCTACTACCTTGGGTAAGTTACCAACCCTTCTGTTGACCTGTGGAACTTAGATGGGATGGTCTATGACATGGAAATGCTGGTAATGACAACATCTCTTCTCCAAGCGGGTGGGAGAAGGAACTGAGTTAATACATGACACATAAGAGTCCTCCCTGGCCCAGAATGCACATTCAATCAAGAGATCACTTTTATACTGCGTCTCTTTCCCCACTGGCTGTGGGCTCCAGCCCACATCACAGCCCCCTCTGTTGCCCCTGGGCCAAACACACAGCCTGCTACATAGCAGGTGCTTTCTGAAAGCCTCTTGAAATACACAGAGCTCCCGGCCACTTTGCAGACTCCCCAAAGCCCAACACAGGCAAAGGAGCCTGTGCTTCTTGGGGCAGCTTCCAGGACTCAAAACACACCAACCCTCCTCGCTCAGCCCTCAGGTTTACTCCTCCACACCCTCCCTTCTCTTAGGCATGCTCTAAGGTCCTCATGCCCTCATGTCCCTGTGTCCTTGGCTGGTAAACCTCTCCCAGACGTCAGCCCTACAGCCCTCAGAGGCAAAGTAATGCGAAAATGTTTTCCAGACCCTATCACCACTAGGATGCTGGGGGCCTGGAGAATAGCACCCTGGCTGAACAGCCACTCCCAGATGGTCCTGGAGAGGAGCAGGAAGCTTGGCTGAGCCGCTAGCCATGTATGCCTCAGCTGGTTATGAGAAAAACGATTGGCATTTTTTATACACCTGAGCTAAGGGCCTGAGCTCCATGCCAATTGTCCAATTGTAGCAAATGTCTTGCCCCGGCACCACCTCCCTGGGATACATTTAGGTCCTAACCCAGAGCTAGATCCTTATTCCATCTGTCCCTGAATGCTGGTTCCCAGGTGTCCTGCATCCCTAACCAAGCACTCCCGCTCTGCACAAATTGGAAAGGTGCATTGCAGTGCTCTGGATTTCCAGCTCAAAGCCCCACTTTTCAAGTCCCTGTGGGTTGGCCTCAGCCATGCCCAACTCTTCTGAGAGCACCGGCTGCCTCTGCTGCCTGGGGAATGTATAGGCCGAACCTGGGCCCTTGGGGGTAGCCTGGAGAGTCAACCCTTCCTCACCTGCCAAGGTCCTTGGCACGGCTGCAGGTATCCCAAACCCGGGCCTCCGCTCTTTCTCCTTGGTCTTTTCTCCAGGCTGGGGCCTAGAGAAAATGTCAAGGGTAAGGGTTCCCTGCCCCCATCCATTGTCTGCCCAGGAGAAGGGTGCCTACATACCTCCTACCCAGGGTCGCCTCCCCTTTAATCCTCCCCTTCCTCCGGG
>ML110586.1:44011-62204 GCA_003697995.1 Taxidea taxus jeffersonii
CTGGAGGGGCCTCCAGGATCTCAGTGCCCTTGACCGTGTCCCACCAGGCGCTTCATGGATGCTCTAGATGTGCGTGGTAATGAATGCCAATCAGCCTCAGACGGCAGACCCTACGGAGGTGCGGACAGAGAGGCACCAACTCCAGCTCCTACTCTCTTGGGCCCTCTTCCCAAGAAAGGCTGGTCCACCCCTCACAGCTGTGTGTGTGTGTGTGTGTGTGTGTGTGTGAGGGAGAGAGAGAGACCTACACACCAGCATCAGGCTCTGAGCAAGACCCTCTGTTCCCACCTCCTCCTCAGCACACCCGCGGGCTGCGGGCTTCCCACAAGGGAAGGCAGCCCCCTCTCCCTGACGAACGGTCTCTCACCCCTGTCCCAGCCAGCAAGCCGGACTTCAGAACGACCCAGAGTAGCTCCTTGCCAAGGAAAGTGCCAGTTCCCGCTCGGATCACCTTGCCTTCAGTCCTGCTCCAGATCAAAGTGAATCTGAGAGACTCTCACTATCGACACAAGCAACTGCATTCTTGGGGTTTAACAATCTTACCTGGAATTCCCTCAACCCTCTGTTAGGCTTGTCTTATAAGAGGCCTTCGTCCAGGGAGGCCTGGGTGGCTCAGTCGGTTAAGTGGCTGCCTTCAGCTCAGGTCATGATCCCAGGGTCTTGGGATCGAGCCCCGCATCGGGCTCCTTGTCCAGAAGGGAGCCTGCTCCTCTCTCTGCCTCTGCCTGCTACTCCGCCTGCTTGTGCACTCTCTCTCTGTCTCTCTCTCTCTCTCTCTCTCTGACAAATAAATAAATAAAATCCTTAAAAAAAAAAAGAAGAAGAAGTCCTAGTCCATTCAGGCGAAAACAAAACACCATAGACCGCGTGATCTATACACAGCAAACACTGATGACCTGTACTTCTCAAGGCTCAGAGTTCATGATCCTGGTGCCTCTGTGGTCAGGTTCTGGTGAGAGCCCACCTCCTGGGTCATAGCATGGTGCCTTCTCTCCATGATCCCCTCACATGGTAGAAGAAGAGACCAGGGATCTCTCTGGAGCCTCCTTTGTAAGACACTGTGCCTCCCGAAGCCCCCATTTCCTAATATCACCCCATTGAGCGTTAGAATTTCCACAGGTGAATTTGGGGCGGGATCAGCCTGTCTCTGTCAGCACTGCGGGACTCTGGATTCCTGGGGCAAAAGCAGCCCCAGACGACGTGTAAAACGGGCACAGCTCTGTTCCAATAAAACTTTACTGACAGGAGCACGCCGCAGACCTGATTGGCCCACGGGCTCTCAGTTGCCAACCCCTGCTCTAAGAACACGAAGAACAGATGTATCGGGGGGAGGGGGTTGCGGGGGGCAGGGTCTTCTGAAATTTTGTAAACTAGGAAAACGAGCCTCGGTCAGAGCCTAGACACACCCCAGCAAAAGCAAGGCCAGGGAGTGACTTCTAACCCCCACTCCCGACAGCACTGGCAGCCCTGGGACGGGAGACCTGGGTTTGGGACCCCTCCCTGCCACTCACCGTGTGTGAGCCATCCACACCCCTCGGTTTCCCTGCCTATGAAGTGGGAATACTGAGGCATGCATGCCTCACGATATCGCTACAGGGAGCAAACGAGACGATACATGGGAAAGTGCTCCAAACATCATAAACCTCGGGAGGCACCCCAGAAGTCCTTCTCCCGCTTCTACACATTTAGCAAGGGCTTCCGGCCCTTCTCCCCAAACAGTTCTTAGATCTGTCCCCTTTGCTCTAGCTGTGACTTGCTGCCCTGGGGTAGCCCGTGTTGCCTCTGACCTGGGTCACTGCCTCGGGCTCCTCAGGACCTCTCAGACCTATAGATCTACGAGGTAGAGGACTAAGGGTTCCACACCATAACCTCCCAGAACTTCCCAGAATTCCAATAATATTGTCCCCTTCCTAAGACCCTTTGGTGACTCCTTTTCACACTGTGACCTGTCACTTTTTAGGGCAGCCATCCTCAGCTCCGGGCCCCCCCCAGACTCATCTTCTATTTGCGCCGCTGGCCCCCACAGTCAGACCTCTAGGCCTTGGCCTGCGCTAGTCCTCCTGTCTCTTCCCCGGCTTAGTGAAGAACAGCTCCCTTGGCCCACGCTCTCCTCCAGGAGACCCTCCCAAGGACCTTGGGCCAAAGGGGGTGACACCAGCTCTGAAGGTGACTGCCCTCAGGGTTCACAGGTGGCAGCAGAGGGTTCTACTCTGGGCAGGCCTGGAGTCAACTCCCCCTCTGTCCTCTCCCCCTGTCCCTGCGCCGGGCTGGTCCCTGTCCCCTGCCCCTGGAGAAGTACAGACGGTGCCCATGCAGAGGGCTGCTGAGGTCGCAGGCTGACCCGGGAAGGGGCCAGGAGAGTGGGGGTCTGGGCCACGTGCGGGTTTGCTGAAGGAGCAGCTCACTGCTGGGGCTCCGGGCCTGCCCTGACACTGGTCACAGGGTTCCGCTCTCTACGCTTCTGCTCACTGAACTTTCAGATGGGGTAATAATCATCACGCCTCCGGGAGCGGGGGGTGGGGGGGTGGGAGTGCATCGCCCAGGGTGGAGGGCACGAGCCTGCCCGCTGTGCTCTGGCCTGGGACATACCTGTCACACCTGTTGTCCCCCACGCCCCCCGCGGCTGCAGGCAGACCCCTTCACTTCCTGTGGGCTGCGGAGCCGCGTGTGCACACACACACACACACACACACACACACACACACACAGGCTGCAGACTTGCTTGCATGGAAAACAGGCATCCGGTCCTACTTGGGCTGCAGGGGTGCTGGGGACGGCTGACTGGTGAGAGCTGGTTCAGGGGCTGTACCCCCCGCCCCCACCTGCTCCCCGGGGGACTAGTCTGCACCTAGCCCTCTGCCCTCCCCTTCCTCCCCGTCCATCCTTCTTCCCTCTCCTGGCTCTTCTCTTCTGCTTCCTCTCCCATCTGACGTCATCTCTCTGTCCCTCCTGTCTTGTCTCCTTTTGTGCCCTACCCTCCTCCCTCATTTCCTCTTCTCTTCTCTCTCCCTGTCTCCCTCCTCTGTGACTGTTTCACTCCTATTCATCATATGCTCCCCTTCTCTACTCTCTGTCCTGTGCAAAGAATTTTCTCCTGCTGCCTCCAGGCAAAGTTGGTGGAGAAGAATGAATTTTTCATTTGTTTTTCCACTATTCTGCTCCTGTGCCCAAGAAAGTGGAACTCAGGTCCCTCTGTCCGTGACTTCAGGCACACATTGATCTCTCCGTTTGGTTTTGTCCTTTCCCCATGAAAGCAAGCCCTGCTCAGGAAGTCACGCACCAGGCCCAGGACCTCAGAGCAGCGAACCTCGGGCACAGAGAGGGGACTTGGTCCTGTCGGTACCGGTACCGGGGACCGGGAGCTCCCCCCGGCCCAGTGCCCGGCAGGAGGGCAAGAACCTGTCAGAAAAGCTCTGAGCTTCCAAGGATGCAGGAGCTGGAAACCATGCTTCTGGTCAAGGACGCTGCTGTGTGCACACTCACGTGTGCTGTGTGCACACGCGGGCACACGTGAAGCGAGACAGTGTGCAGGTCTCCCCTGCCTCTCCGGAGCCAGTACTGTGAGGACGACCGGAGGAAAAGAGAAACAGACGCCCCGCTGGTGAGTTTCCCTTCCTTGCTCTAGTCTCAGTAGAAACACTGAGTCAGGACCAGCTGGATGGGGAAAACAAAGGCAGGAAGAATGGGACCAAAAGTGAATCCGCTTGCAACACGTGGCCCCCTGACCCACAATGAGACACACAGGACGTGACATTCCCGAAGGTTCCCGTGATGGAGGTTTTCCTAGATAATAAATGGTGACCTCCAAGACCTCCGGCTTGGTGAGGGTCCGGTGAACCCGGCTTTCAGCATACACAGACCCCTCGGGGACTTCCTTACCCCTCGCCCGCTCGCTGCTCAATCACTCGGCACAAGCCCAGGGCAGCTCTTTCTGCCCCTGGGTCCTGTCCCCATGCACCTGTCTGCACCGTGAAACATCTCGAGAATTCTTCCTTAGCTGTCATGCGCCACAACCCCGCGTCCAGCTCCCCTAGACGTGTTTCCCATTTATCCCGAGAATGTCACAGTTCTCCCTGCTCCCCCATTTCCTAAAGTAGGACCCGGTTCCATGCGACTGGATCCATCATCCCGGAGTCCGACGGGAGCACCATGGGGACATTCAGTGCCACCCCGAGGGATGGGGACTCTCCTTCCCACCACCTCACCCCCGCTCCCCGCAGACCTCTGGTCTCAGCTGCCAAGAACTTCCCCCCACCCCCCACCCCCCCAAACAGGTCTTCCTCACTGCTCTCTACGGTACATCTTCGCCCCTCCATCAGTCTGGATTGCCTTACGGGCTTGTGGGTCACTTGTTGATTGCCCCTGAAAGGCGCACCCTGTGAAGGCAGGGGCCTTGCTGCTGGCGCAGCTCCTGGTAAGTGGCCAATCAGTATCTGCCGAAGGAATGAACGAATGAATGAGGGAACGAGTGAATGAATGAATGAATGAATGCACGGATGGGATCATCTCTACAAGCTCCTCTGGTTATTAACAACAAAACTGAGATCCCAGGAGGAAAAGCGATTTGCCCCAGACTACACAGCCAGGGGTGGGGTGGGGGCCTCCAGCCCCTCCCTGAGCCCTCACCCCAGCGCCCGCTCTCTCCCCTCACCCCTGTGCCCGCACTCTCTCCCTCACCAAGGGTCCTTCCTCGAGAACTTCATACCCACCCACCCCTATCCTCTTAAGCCAGACCCATATTTCCTTTGGAGTAATAATTAAAATAACATATTCACCAGCTGTTTTTTTTCCTGGATTTAATCTGCCCAGGCTCTGATTTGCATATTAAAAGCACTAATTAGCCCCTCCGAGTGCTTGAGCACGGAGAATGCGGTAACTGGTCATGTCGTCCCTGAAGACCCAGCCGCAGCGCTCTGGGCTGGGATTCGGATACGGCCGAGCCCTGGGCAGGGAGGAGCCTTTGTGTCCCCCGCGTTTGGGGACCAGAGTGCCACACAGCTTCATCCTGTGGCTCTTCTTCTCTTTGAAGCGTCGTGTTTGATCTGTTAGCTTGCCTGTCAATTTCTGTCTTAGCACCTTTGGAATATGCACTTGAACCCCTCCCGGCCACCCCAGGGCTCAGGGCCGGAAGGTGCGCAGCCTTGGAGCAGTGGCACAGGGTGAGCCCCGGGTCCCTGCGAGGCGGGCTGTCTCCCTCTGCCTCCTAGGGAGGATGAGAGGGGCAATTCCAACATGCCGGGCCCTTTAAATGACTCCTTTACTGGAACCATACAAAGGAAGAGCTAATTGCTGTTGTTATTTCCTTAAAAATAAAATCGGGGGAATGTGTGTGGGGGGAGGGCGAGGGGGCTGTTCATAAAAGCTGTCAGCCCATGAAGTGGGATTCTGGGTGGGCTTCCGGCAGACTGAGTGCCCAGGGGTGGCATTCAGCGTCCCCCAAAGACAGCTCGGAGTGTTCTGCTCCCCCCGGGCCGAGAGGCAAGATGGGAGCCCCCCTGATCTACGCAGGGTTCTGGGAAGGACACCGAGGTCTCACCCTTGCAGGAGCTGCTGGGGGGGACCCTGCCTGAGAGGCTGGTCCCAGGATTTCAATTCCAGCCTGGCATGCCACCTGCCGCTCCCCCAGACCCTAGGTTTTCACAGCAAACAGCCCCTCCCTGGAAGGCCCGGGAGCCTGCGGGGGCTGGGCCACAGCACAGAGAGCCAGATGGCGGCTGTGTGAGCACCAGGGGGCAGGGCCAAAAACCGTAAAAGGGAAGATCGCGCTGGCAAGAAATCCTCTTTATTTCCTCCCCGGCTTGGGGTGGGCTCCAGCTCCGACGGCTGGAGCTGCTTGGGCTTCAGGCGAGAGTGGGCAGGGGGCACAGAGCTGACCAGAGCCAGGCCGACCTCCCCGACTGACCCACAGCCGCCGCTGCTGTCCCTGACCACCATGTCCTCACCAGAGCGGGCGCGGGAGCCAGAACACCCCGCAAGCCTTCCACCTTGAGACGCTCACACAGCCTTCCCTGTCCGTGCCTGTACTTGATCCAGATCCTCTCGCTGGGCATCTTGCCTGCGCCAGACAGTGGGGTGGGAGATTGAGAAGGCGGCTGGGAGGGCGAGACACGTGACCTTGACTCTGTCTGCGGTCACATCAGTTGCCAGAGGAAGCAGCCTAACTAGAGACCCGGGCTTGGCTTTGAGAGGGAAGTGTCAGAAACGCAGGCAGGAAGCTTCAAAGTCAAGAGCATATCTTGCAGTCAGCACAAAGCCTACGGGGAAGGGACAGGGCGAGGAGTTGGCAGGGGGGTCACCAGAAACTCAAGGAAACATGGAGTCAGCTCAAAAGTTCCGCATCTCGCAGTCCAGGGACTGCGGGAGAGAGAGAGAGAGAGAGAGAAAGCCCCAGCACACACGGCAGCCTGAGATCAGGTGGGGGCTGGAGTCCTCCCCCAGCGGGGGCCTGCACGAAGCTGCAGAGAGCCTGCGCCCTGAAGAGGCAGGGCCAGGGCAGAGAGAGAAGTGGGGTGCTGGGCCACGGGGCCTGCCACGGCGTGGAAAGTTTCCCAAGCTGGGGGCGGGGAGACTGCAGGGAGGACGCAGCAGGTGTGAAGGGAAGGGTGCCCAGCAGAGTGGAAGCACTTTGAGAGCGCAGGCTTGGCTCATGAAAGTCGGGGGTATTTACAGCTTCCAGCTGGAGGCACAGGGGCTGGAGGGAAGTGGCACCCCCTGCAGGCGCGAGCACAAGTCTGGCTGCAAACTGAAGTCGAAGGCAGAGCCATGGATGGGTGTGCGGGACTGCCATGGCGAGGTAGCCCACCAGAGACACCAGGAGAGGAGGCAGGGGCAGGGGTGTGGAGGGTCGGACACTCCACTGTGGTTTGCTGCGTGGCCCGATCCCAATGGGGCACCCAGCTGAAAGGGAGAAATGGTCACCCGCCCTCCATCAAGGATCCACGGGTCCGGGAAACGAGACAAAGGAGACCAGCCCTTGGGAAAGGCGACAGAGTAAGAGAACACTAACAGTGGGGAGGACCTCAGCCCGCCCACCCTGCAAACTCGGTGACCACAATTCACAGAGTCCTCAATTCCTCCAGGAGATACGAGTGTTCTGAGAGCTCCTTTCCAGGAATGGAGGCTTTTCCCCTAGGCAATGGAATCTTTCTGAAGGGGGTCGGGGAGCCCAAATGAATCTGTTGTTAAGAAATCCCCCCCCAGTTGCATGTAGGACTCCCAGATGGGCAGTCCCATGGGCTGGCATAGAAGCCGAGGGCAGCTCGACCACATGTTTCTTCTGAATATGCTCATCCCCTTCCAGATACACCGACTAGAAAAATCTGGTCTCTATGACCCACGATCTAGACTGCCACCAAAAAGTAGTTCCCTCTGGGGCACTGAGAGTGCTGCTTTGACTTGAGGCACATGGTTTCCAGGGGCCCTGCTGGCTCTCGGTCTGGTGGCCAGAGGACAGCTGGGCAGGGTGCCCTGATGAGGGCCCAGGAACTGTGAAGACGCGATGCACAGGGATGACTATAGGGGGCAGTGGAGGGGCGGGGGAGAGGCAGCGCCCTTCCCCTTGGACTTGAAATTGGAGGAAGTTGAGAGGAAGCAGATGTACCCCCATTCATTCAAGCCTGGAGAGGTAGGCAAGGGGTAGAGCAGGGGGATGCTTCATGCGGTGGGATAGAAACAAGGAGACAGGCTCAGACAGATGCCCACGTGAGCACATTGTACCTAGAACTGGGCCGAACCCCAAGAGGTGTGGACAGAACAGAGACTGTACACATGTCATGATTTTAATTTCTCCAAAGCAATCTCGAAAAACAAGGGATGGACCACCTTGTCTAACCTTTAAACAGAAGAGAGCCTCGAGGGCGCTATTTGCAAGTTGGGCTGATATCTTGGCATTTCAGGCTGCGGATCATGTTTCACTTGGACGATACGGTTGGCCCAATGGTGACACGATCGCCTCCTACAGATGATGTGACCATATCTGGTGGGCACACTGGGCAGAGCTGGGGTGTGAGGGAGACTTGGGGGGTGTGAGATCTGAGCCTGGGGTCTCCCATGAACTTGGAGGAATGTACAACAGACCCAGCCTGATGTTCTTCAGGAGCTCCTGGAACAGCTCTGACTCCAAGGCCCTGAGGGGCTGAATTTCACATCTTAGACACAGAAGGGCTGTAAGGAGGTACAGGAAGGTTGGAAATGGACTTTCCTAGACACATTTTTTCTGAGATGCCCCTAATCTCTCCCTCGTCAGCTGACTCGGTGCCCTCTACAAGCGAGAGCATTGACCTATTCCCTCCTCCCCAGGGAGCACCATCAGGCATCAAGGACTTGTCTGCAGAGAGGGCTAAAGAACTCTCTGGAGAAGAAGGGCCTAGAAACAGGTAGAACAGAGCTGCTCTCCCTATCCCAGCCATGAGGACCCTCCCCCAACAGGCTTCTCCTCACCTGAGTAGGTTGGGAGGGATGATGGGGCTGTAAGAGCCACTTTGCCTCTTTGGTTCCCTTCCCACCTCTCTCCCTCTTGGGTGACAGCTGTCCTTGCTAGTGGGGACCGTGGCTATAAAGTCACACTGGGACAGCCAAGAGGGGAGGAATCAAGTTGCCGGTGACTAGGGGCGGGCCACACAGGGGACTTGCTTGAGGTAGATCCTGGTGGTCAAACCATGTCACAGGGCCAACCAAGCAACAAGAGGTAGGAGGGGCTGTGAACTCATGTGGCCATGTTTTCCCATCCCCACGTGCTCCGTTATTCAGTGGCTGCATCTCTCCGTGTACGCCCTCGACCTGGAGAGAATCATCTATAAGCTGATGGGTACAAGAGTATTCACGACAGCCTCATCTGTTGTGGCAAAATAAAAAATAAAAACACCCATCATTGGGAGACTATGTAGATGAAAAATGGGGGGTTCGTGTCTTGGAAATGATACGACAATCTCTAAGATGAACGAGGTCTCGATTTACAACTTGGATGAATCAACAATCATGCTGATTGGAAGAAAAATAACTTGTGGAATTAAATGCAGAATCTGGTACTATTCTGGGGAAATTTTTTTAAATGCAAGGATAATACCATATGTTATTCTCAGGGGCAGGTACACATAAAAGTATAGCAGGAAATCAAAGCGATACACGCTAATGGCAGGAGATTGAGTGGTTGTGGGGAGAAGAATGGGCATGAAGGGGAGACTGGACATGTGTTAGCGACACATGACAGTGACATGTGTCTCCAACCCAAGAGAAAGGTGAGTGAGGAGATGGATCCAATCGGTGCACTTGAGAGTCAACCCACAGAAGAATTTTTCAATAAAAATAGAAACCCGACAAGAGGAGCCATGAAGGAGGAAGATAAACAGGGAAAACTGGCCAAGAGGGTTTGTAGAAAGTTGAAGGAAGGTTAACATGAAGATAGGACCCGCCTTCCCATGAGAGCGTCCCCATGCACAGTGTTCATACTCAGTGCACTTCTTTATTTTTTTATTGTTACTCATTTATTTATCTTTTCCTTCTTTCTTTCTTTCTTTCTTTCTTATTCTTCATTCTTTTTGTTATTACTCATTTCTGTTTATTCTTGCAGGGTACCCCCTCTGTCAGAGAGACCTGGCTGTTCCCATGATCTGGATAAAGTTGGGATAGGCAATTTTTTCCGTTGTCTAGATAAGGTTGATATTGTCACTTTTTGGGCAACACAGTGGCTGCTGTTATTAGTGGGTGAGTATGGCTCAGTGGGCCCCAGTCATTCATAGATTCATTGAGTCAATGAATGAAGTTTTACTGAGCACCGCGTACGTGTCCATTGGAGACACACCCCTGACCCCCCATGGCAGAGCTGATCTGTGGAGTAATTCCATCCAGTGACATGGTACTCTTGAGTTTTCCCTCCTGCCCTGAATTGTCCAACCTGCCTCGGTGCTGGGGCTTCCTCTGTCCTCCCCTCCTGAGCACAGTTAGTATCCACAGACCCAGGGGTCCCCTCTGAGAGCAGGATGAAAGAAAGCATAAAGAAAGCACACCTTCCCTGCTCGAGGTCAGAGCCCACCTTTGGCGTCCCCTGTCAGCTCTCTCTGATCTTGGGCTCTGAGCCATTCTTGCCAAGATCCACCACCATGTCCAGGCCCCTTCTCCCAATTTGGAACCCAGAGCTTCTGGGGCCACCTTTCTCCATTGCCTTTCCCCATCTGCGTTAGACCAGACACAGAGGGGACTGGGAATGCATGGTCGCCATTCTCTCGACAACGAGCCTGTGGGGTTCTTCCCCAGCCAGGGATGAGGACCAGAAACATGGCCCTTGTTCTGAGCTGTGAGAGTGGGAGGCCTTGATTGGGTGAAGAGGATGAGTCTAAAGGAGGTCACCCGGTTCTCGGTGCTCTCTGCTCCCCAAACGTATGGCACAGGCTTGTCCATCCATGCTTTTGCTCATGGTGCCTTGGCCACCTGGACCATGGCCTCAGCTAGAGAATACAACACCCGGTCCAAATGCTACCTCCCCTGCAGAGCCCTCTGTGACCCCTCACTTTGTCCCAGGTGGAGCTAAGCCCCTCGTGCGTGCCGTCCAGAACCACGTGCACCCCTGCCTCCTAGGGCTCCTAGCACCTCACGTGACATCAGGTGGGCCGTCTGACGCTCCGCAGGGTTGCTCACCTGGGGCTCTTCCCCGGTGTCACCCCAGAGACGCAAGCTGTGCGAGGAGGGCAGTAATTAAGTGCTGGCTCACGAAGGAGCTGTGAAGAGAACGGACAGGTGTAGGGACTCTGGCCCCTCAGTGCAAATTCCCCGGAGAACGACACAGCTTGGGTCAGGCCCTCCTATGTCCCAGGATATGGTCTTGGCAACAAGGTCCCTCAGGCAAAGCAGACTGTGTGACTCTATCTGCCGGACAGAAGGCATGCCAAAGCCCTGAGGGGGAGAGAGATTTCTGCCGGAACCCCAGGGCTCATGCAACACCCTCCACCCCTGGACTGCTATGGGCTATCATCCTGCACACACACTCAATATTGTGACTATTACGACTACTGCTGATTCCATAGTCACTCGTTAACAACAACATAGCCGAGACTCTGGATGCGTTCCTCCACCTTGTTCGGTGTTGGGCTCTGGAGTCAAGCTGCCTAGAATCAAATCCTACCACTTCCTGGCTGTGTGACTGTGGACCAGTCACTTCACCTCTCTGAGCCTCTGGTTCTCACCTGGAAACTATGAGGAATATTAGCGTCCAACCCTCTGGTTGTTCTGAAGAGCAGGAAAGGCCCACATCAGTGGAGCTCTGCCTTTCTGCTTTACAAGCATTATCTCCTTTAATCCCTGTTTAATTCTCAGGCTGTAGGAAACTGAGGCTCAGAGAGGTGACAAGGGGCTGCCGTCTCCACCCAGCAGGTGCAAGAGCCAGGATTCAGACCCAGCCCTTCTATTGGACGGGGAAAGGAGGGATCCCAAGAAGGGTGGCCACCAGCCCTCCTCCCCTCCCCCAGGCAGGCCCCGGAGCGCCTCGGGTGCGGTCATGCTCCAGACGCAACTGTGACGTGTGCCGTGAGTGGTAACCGAGAGATGCCCTGCGCTGCCCAGTCCTCTGCCGTCTGGCTGTGCCTCACCTGGCCCCCACCCACACAGCTCACAGCTGGACCTCCTGGGACCACCTCACGACCAAACCCAGAGACGGCCGTCTCGGCCTCTCCCGTCCGCTGCCCCTGAGCCCGCAGCTCATTGGCTCCTGAGTGGCCTTCATAGCCACCTCTCCCGCGAGGCCTCCTCAGACTGCTTTCAGGCTCTTCTCCACGACTGCAGTGCTACCTAAACCCATGGCCTCTGTCCCCGACTCTCAGCTGCCCTGGGGTGTTCCCGCTCATGCTCACCCATGGCCACAGCTCCTGACCCACGGGACTCCAGCCCAGGCGCTCCCCTGAGGTCCAGACCCCTGGATGCAATGGAAATGCTCCAGCTGGATGCCCACCACCGCCCCTGCTGCCTGCACACCCGTGGCTGCTGACCTGTTCTCTCTCCCAGACCCCTGCCCGCCCCCGGCCCGTATGCCCCGTCCACCCCCCCAAAACGGAAATCTGGAGTCATCCTGGCCTCTTCCTTCTCGTGCTCCCGTGGAAAGAACAGCCAAGTCCTATTCCTCAACTTCCTAAACATCTTTCTCATTTGTTACCTCTTTCCATCTCCTCTGCTTAAGCGAAGCCTCCTCATCTCTACCTGGACCACTGAGGTTCTATCCTGGGGGTGTGGGGACAGTTTCCTTGTCCGGGTCCCCCACCCTGGCCCTGGTCGTGCTCTCCCCACCAAGGGTAGCCCGTTCCGCCGCCGACAGGTGGGGGTCTAGCCTGTGTCTGTGCGGTGCTGGGTATCGGGGAACTGGCGAGACCAAGCACAGTCTTCTCTCCACAAGCGCACAGAAGCAGCAAGTAAAGGACGGGTCCACGTTCAAACCACAAGCCACGCTGGCAAGTGGCACGGCACGGGGAGGGCGGGGGGCGCATGCAGAGCTGCAGGGCAGCCGGGTTCTGGAGGGACTACCGGCTGAGACGACAGAGGTCCTCCCCCTGTCCCAGGTTCAAGTCAAGCCTATGGGACCCCGGCTGCCCCGAGCCCCGTCCTCTCCCCACCCTAGGCGCGCACGCGCGCACACACACACACACACACACACACACACAGAGCTTGCTTCAAACAGGCCCAGCCACCGCGTGGCAGCGGGCGGGGGTCCGTCTCCCTGCCGTTCGGGCCCCAGTACAGCATCTCGCATCAAGGATCATGTCAATTTGTGAGCTCGCAAATCGGCACTTAGCTTGCGTGCCAAAGTCCACAGTCCTAAGTGTCGGTGGCAGAAAGACATTGCTGGAAATAATTATGCCTGGCAGCACTGGGCCGGTTCCAAAAGCGGCCCGGTCCTCCAGCGCGTGGAGTCTTCGGTTGATCTATGCAATAGCCAGATGCCTCCGTATCCTGCCCAATTAATCTGGAATGAGTTGGACTCTGATAACGTGTGTTCACAACAGCCTGCTCCGGGAAGGAGGACCACAAAGC
The DNA here is from genome assembly GCA_003697995.1 of Taxidea taxus jeffersonii. NCBI lineage: Eukaryota > Metazoa > Chordata > Mammalia > Carnivora > Mustelidae > Taxidea > Taxidea taxus. The sequence continues at coordinate 57,023 of ML110586.1, forward strand.
CTCTTGCCGGCCTCTTCCCTCCTCCCTGCCTCCCCGCCTCCCACCGCCCCCCACCCAGGGCCCTGCCATGGCCAGCTCCCCGCAGGTAGGCGGCACCAGGTTGTGGCAGGAAGCGGCAGCCCCACCGGCGAGCTGGCAGCAGCGGAGCCCCCCCACCCTGCCAGCCATTAGCTGCTGACTCCAGTCCCCCTGGCTGCGGCAGACGGCGGCTGCAAGTTCCCGCTCGCGGCCTCTCCCGGGAAGGCGTCCATGCATGCAGCCCTTTCTTGGAAGGGACTTTGGCCCATTTCATGTGGTCCAAACTCCAGAGGCATTCCCGAGGCCTGGCTTCTGCAGGCAGAGACCTGTTTCCCCATTTCGGCTCCCGAAAGACCCAGAAAGATGAGAGGCGTACGCGAAAAAGAGCGTCCCCAGTCCCTGCCGGGCTCTCTACCATGTCACCCGCCCTGCAGCCCGGGAGGACTCGGTTCTTCATTCTTGCTGGTGGGCAAGCTGGAAGCTCAGCGAGGGTGAGCACGGCGTGGGAGGTTAGCCAGCAAGTCGACGAGCTCAGTCAAGGCCTCTGGGCTCCATCACATGCCCCTGCCCGCAGCCCTCACCCCGACTCTGCCCCAGGCCCTTGGACCCTGTACCACAGAGGTGGGGTCCCTGTGCCGACCAGGCGTCTAGGTCTGCGTCTAAGACAGTAGTCAGAGGCCCTCTGACATCTTCCTCTCCTCCCCACTCTCCTTGGCCTCTCTCCTCCAAACTCTCCCATTCGGGGCCCCAAGAACTCAGGGGTCCCCTTGGGTGACCATCCTGGTTGTCATGTCCCCTCTTCCATCCCTGGGGATTCTGGGAGGGCGGAGAAGGCCTGATTTCAGAAAGGGCCCCAGGCCTGGCAGGAGCTGGAAAGGCCCTGGAGCCAGCAGGGGACTCGTTCTTAGGAAGTAAATGACCCAAGAAGTCGTTCATGTTGTGATCCTCTCAGGAGCCCCAAAACTTGAGTGAACTCAGACCGGGAGCTGTTTTCGGTCTGCGCTGCTTGCGAAGGTGGTTTGGTCCTCTTTCCGTTTCCTTTTCTCTCTACCTCCTTCCACCCCCACGCCCCCCGCAGTGTCTCCACACCCAGCAAACAGCCAGGACTTGCCACCCAGCTTCTCCTCCGCTGCCGCTTGTCTTCCAGCTCCTCCTCCAGGCAGCTTCTCCCCCCGCCCTCCCCTCCAACCTTCCCAGAGAGAGAAGCTGTCTTTGCACACCCACCTTGACCGAAATACCAAGTGTTCACCTCCCACCAGCACCGAAAGTTCTGTTTTTTTCTGGACTGTGCACAGAGCTCAGGAACCAGGAGAGAAGTGGGGAAGGAGGAAGAGGATGGGGTTTTGAGTGGTCCCCCGAGAATAACTCACATCAGAGCCAAGCAAGGTTTCAAATCGGGGTATGACTCTGTCCACTGGGCTTCCAGCGGGCTTGTCCACTGTCCAGGACCTGGGGGAGCTGGCCCGGGTCAGGCCATCCTGGCACCAGCTCTGGCCACTGGTGCAGAAACTCACCCCAACAATGAGGCTCAGTCCCTTTGTTTCCCCTCCCCTCCCTCTCTTTCTCCCCCTTCCTCCCTCTCTCTCTCCCACCCCCTCCTCTCCCTCTCCCTCTCCCTCTCCCTCTCCTACCCCCTCCTTTCCCTCTCCCTCTCCCTCTCCCTCTCTCTCTCTCCTTCCTGCGAATGCCATGTCCCACTGTGCCGGGTACGGCCGCCACCCTCGCTGTCAGGCCGTTTCACGGTGGTACTGCGGCGCCGTGGAGAGGAGCTAATTGGATTTGTTGTCACCTCCTGAAGCTGCCAGGAGCTCACGTCTGCTCTGGTTACAGATGAAGACATCACGGTGACAGGCTCAGAGACAGCTCAGCTGGCATCCCAAGGCCACTAATAGAGCCATGTTGATTTAATGTCCGAGTGGAGAGGTGCAGACAAGCTGTTCAAGTTTTCCCTTCCAAACAAAGCAGGGATATACCATCCGTCATCTGTGGATCAGTAAATAAGCATCCATGGGCCTCCAGGAGCTCTTAACCATTGCCACAAAAGAATGACGAACTCTTTTAAGTGGGAAGACAGGACTTTGAAACGGAGCGTCTCTCTGGTTTATGCTGCCCTCAGGGAGCTCGGCTGATTCCGCCAAACATAAATTTTACTTAACTATGTAATTATGAATGAATCCTATTAGCCTTAAAATCACCCACTCGCTCGCTAAAGGTGCGCCCCTGTCGGTGTGGCCTCCAGCATGGGGCGTGGGGAAGGGGACATGGAGAGGTCCCGGCGAAGAGGAGACCTGTTTATTTCCAGCGAAACCCTTCGTCCGTGCTGTAGGCATTTAGTGAGCACCTACTGGGCACCAGGGCTGGGGGAGTGAGACATGGCCCCTGCCTTCGAGAAGCTCACACATAGGTGCAGTGTAGACGCATAGACAGGTGGTCACAGCCCCGAGAGATAGGTGCTACGACGGAGATGAAAACAGGAGGCAAGGTCACACTGAGGAGGGGCTCCCACTCACTTCGAGGGTCTGGATTCAGTTCCCAGTAGAAGCACCCAAGCCCAGGCTCTGCTGTCAGAGGAGATGGGGTGGCCTCTGGGGAGACAGTCCTTTCCTCCAAACCCCTGGTGACCCGTAGTCCCCTTGGGCCTACAGAGGCCTCAGGTTTCAGAGGAGTGGAGAGGTCTCACGGGGTGATGGGGGCTGGCCCTGGAGGGCTGAGAGCTCCAGGAGAGGAGCCTGGGGAGGACCGATCCCAGAGCACATACACCCACCCGGCAAGTCATCCCCCGGCTGCCGGTTACTGTCAGCCCTCTGCCCCCCACCAGCCGCTCCCCAACATCCAAATGAGCCCTCCCGAGGGAATTCTCCTGTTTGATTTCAAGCATGCCAGGCCCTGACTACACATGGACCATCCTCAGCAAGGGGGCCTGAGGAGGGGAATCTGGAAGATACTGAAATCAAAGCAGATGCTTCCCGCCAGCTGGACATCATCTCTGGCCCAAGCATCTAAGTGCCAAGCCCCAAGGCCCTCATCTTGTCCCTATCCCCATGTCTCTCCTTAGGGCCTCACCCCACGTGCCTCTGCCTTCTTTGGCCCTGATCCCTAATGGCCCACAGGGAACAGGGTCAGAAGGGGCCAACAGCTCAACAGAATGGCCTCGGGGCCATTCCCTCCAGGAGAACCATCATGGGAAGGCGTCTGCCCCACAACAAGGAAGCAAACCCTAATAGGGGACCTAAAACTAATCTCAGAAGAGGGCGTGGAGCCCCTGCCTCTTGATAAAGACCTTCCAGCCTCTCCACAGAGTGGTCCCCACCACCTCCAACCATCCCACGGTGACAGAAGAGCAGCCCGAACTCCCTACGTCTTCAGACTGCAGCTGGGGAGGGAACACAAAGTGTCGTCAAGTTCAGTGGGAAAGGAGCCAGGAAGTCACCCACACATGCGGGGGTATCTCCCCAAGGCCCTTCCAACACAGCACGTGATGCCTGGACAGAACTGTCCCAGGAGAGGCAGCCTGGTGACATTAACTTGTCCCCTGTGGTGCAGTCCTTGGGGAGAAGCGTGGGGAAGGGAAGGAGACAGAGACAGCGAGACAAGGACCCAGACCTAGAGGAAAGCTTATAACTCACCGAAGAGAAGGAAATCCCTCATTAAGGACCAACTAATACGCTCGGTAACTCAGCCAAACAAAAGCAGAGAAGTGAGATAATCCAACAATGGGGAGAGATGGAAAGGGCTATTGCTCAGCAATTAGGGGAAAGACTGAAGCAAAAACATTGCTGCAGAGTAATAACTAACTTTCAGAGGAGGAGCAGAAGATGCTTCATACCCAAGCTGGTGCCATCATGGAAAAGTTTGAAAAAAGTCAGTGAATGCAGATGAAATCAGGAGATGGAAATAACTAGAAATAAGTAAATATCGAAAGCGGATGAAGATGGTAAAATGTAGGCAATGTGTGTCCCTAAAGTAAACAATCCGACAAGTGAACTGAAGATGCATTTAAAGAAATAATACAAGAAAATTTCTCATAAATGGGAAATTTCCCATAAATGGATTTTCAACAGATCACAAAAATATATATACAGTGTTTCAGAAAAGCTTAACTTAGAGCGATCAACACAGAAACATTGCATGATTAAAGTCTTGGAATACCGGGGATAAAAATGGGCTCTTTGGAGACCAAGACAGAAGAGGCAAATCACCCACCAGGAGAAAAATATCTAGTTGGCCAAAGATCTACCAGCAGCCATGTTCAACGTCAGGGAGCACCAGACCACTAACTCTGGAGTTCTAGAAACACGGAGAGAATTACAGCCTGAAAAGATGCTATTTGAGTATAATGTAAACCAGAGCTATTCCCAAACATGACAAAACCCTGGGAATGTGACTTGTGTAAATCAATCCGTTCAAATAAAGAACCATGGAAGGAAAAAGTATGGAGAGACACCTGTGGCACCCATGGCAGGGATTGGACCCATTTAAATATAGAACTGAAATTCAACAATTGGGGAATTACAATTTTAAAAGAGATTTAGAATTATAAATACAGAACTGAAAGTAGAGATTGGAGGCCGCATGGGAGTCAGCCTCGGAGGGGGAGGGTCCGATTGATGGAAGCACGGAGGGGCGTGCAACTAAGCAGGAAAGGTTCGGGACCTTATTCAGTTCAGGACCCTCACCCAAATGATGGTACCAGAACAAAATATCTATATACCCACAAGAACAAAGAAAACAGCGGTGATCACACAGTAGATGAGACATGTCAACAAAATTTTGGAAGATGGACAGTTGATGGATCAGTGGTAATTCACTTAGCACACCAGAGAGCTCAGATGCAATTGATTTCAAGGGGTCGGGGGGGCAACAAGAAACAAACCTCCTCGCCCTACAGAAGCCCCTCCAGGCTTCGGAGCCAGAAGGACCAAGGACATCTGAAGCCTGGAGGATAAGATGGGACTAAAGACAGGAGGACTGGTGGAGAGTTGGCATAAGGACAGTGAGACCACCAGATGGGAGGACCAGCTGTCCTGGTTGCCTGGACCTGAGGGGTCCCCTTGGGATGTGGGACTTCAGGCCGTAGGCAAACCAGTTGGTCATCCTACCCCGGGTCTCCTCCCCATTCCCCCATCCCTACCTCACTGTGCTCCTATGAAACTGCCCCCACCCC
>ML110587.1:0-50000 GCA_003697995.1 Taxidea taxus jeffersonii
GAACATATTCGCCTGTGGCATAACACAAACTCAAATCTCAGAGATTTGTAATTGTTGCTCAGTAAATAAGGTGAGGTCAGAGTCTTCCTACTCAGAGCCCCTGGCAAGGCTGGGGATACTCAGTTCAATAGGCCAGCTCAAACCTACAAGATTTAGCCACTTTGGGCTGCCAGCCTGCTCTGGTCCAAGCACTTCACTTGACATCATTGGACTTCTGCCTTGTTGTTAAGCCCAAACTCATCCTCTCTATAGGCAGGGACGTGCCTTATCCTCCCCAGCCCCCTAATTCTAATCCATTGGTTTAAGCCTTGCTCCATGCTGACAGATTGCCTGCAGGTCCTGGTATTATCAGAGGATCACTTTGTTTTCTCTCTCCCCCAGTCTGTAAGGATGGATAGGGAGTATCAGACCCCTTCACTCACCTGAGAAGCTGTTTGCCTGGTCTGAGATCTCTTGATGCCATACTTTCTGAAGACATCTCCTGGACTAAAGCCTTCTTCATCTCCTGCAGGGGAAAGTGGTTGCCCAGAACCTATAGAAAACCCTTCCTGGCTGGCAAGTTCCAGGCTTGGTTTTCCCCAATAGGTCCTGTCCAGCCATACCTGAATGAGCCTAAAGGCAGAATATCTAAATGCAGAACTAATATTTGGGACTCATATGTCATTGGCTATTGCCAGGTGGGGGTACCTGCTTTTGAGATATAGTGGAGACCTCTGGGTTAGGGTTCTCTTAAACCATGATGGCTCCTCTGCCAATGGCAAGAAAAAATAGAATCTATTTCTTTCCTTTCTTGGTTTGCATCAAGCATTTTTGCTTGGCTCGTTAAAAAAAAAAAAAAAAACTCATTGATGAAAAGCATCTAGAATGCTTTTATGAGCATTTTTTAACCAAAAAGAAAACCAGAGAGAATATAGCTTGTTTTTTAAATGAAAGGAAGAATGGCCAATAATAATAAATGGCCAATACATCACCCACAAGTAATCATAGTGATTAATTCAGAGTATCTTCTTTTCAATTTAACAAGTACAAAATTTCAAATCTGTAAGATTATAAGTTCCAGAGCTCTGCTGTACAGCATTGTGTCTGTAGGTATCAATACTGTATTGTGCACTAAAATTTGGTTAAGGGAGTAGATCTCCTGTTAAGTGTTCTTACTGCAATTAAAACAAAACTTTGGAATCATTACACACATACACACGCACAAGAACAAACACACATTCATAAATTTTTGCACATAAATCTTTTGAAAACTTGATACAGTTTATACATTTTTTTCCTTCTGGATATTTTATTTTATTTTATTTTATTTTTACTTTCCAGAAGCTTCTGTGGCTTTTTTTTTAAATTTTATTTTTATTTAAACATATAATGTAACCCCACCACCCTCTCCCAACCCCCCTCCCCCCCACCACCCTCAGTTTGTTTTATGACTTTAAGAGTCTCTTTTGGTTTGTCTCCCTCCTGATCCCATCTTGTTTCATTTTTTCTTTTCCCCCTTAACCCCCTTAACCCGCTTAACCCCCACACCAATTGCATCTCCACTTCCTCATATCAGGGAAAATCATATGATAGTTGTCTTTCTCCGATTGACTTATTTCGCTAAGCATAACACCCTCTAGTTCCATCCATGTCATCGCAAATGGCAAGATTTCATTTCTTTTGATGGCTGCATAGTATTCCACTGTATATATATACCACATCTTCATTATCCATTCATCTGTTGATGGACATCTAGGTTCTTTCCATAACTTGGCTATTGTGGACATTGCTGCTATAAACATTCGGGTGCACCTGCCCCTTCGGATCACTACATTTGTATCTTTAGGGTAAATACCCAGTAGTGCAATTGCTGGGTCAGAAAATCGACCACTTTCTATGAGTTTATACATTTTTTAACTTCAAAACAGGAAATGAAAAGTCACAGGATCCAGAAAGTCCGACTGAGTGCATTGTGCAGCTACTAAACATGTCATAAATGTTTACTAAAGTTGGTGCCTATCGATAATCAGTTGGAAACTTGATCACTAAAAATGATGAGAGGCATTCATTTTTTTAAGCTTTATTTATTTATTTTAGAGAAAGAGGTCAAAAGAGTGTGTGGAAGAGGGGGAAAGGGAGAGAATCTCAAACAGACTCCCTTCTGTGCACAAAGCAAAACTCAGGGCTTGATCTCATGACCCTGAGATCATGACCTGAGTGGACACCAAGAGTCGGGCACTCAACCAACTGAGCCCCACTGGCATCTCAAGACATTCACGTTTTGTAGAGTTGGCGCAAATATTTTGACTTTTCCAAAGATTGTATACTGAACTAATTGGAAAGTTCTGCTTTAACAACTCTTTTCCTATCTTGTGATATGCGTCAAATTCTTTAGCATTTCTGAGTTTCTGGGCCTTCCCCTTTAAAATTAGAATACCGATACACACTGACCGTAAAATATGATAGTATATGAGTCATCAGCCTTTCTCAACTTTTTGCCACCAGGACATGCATGACACATGACATATTTATGTGTATCACATGCCCTGAGCGTTAACTGTACTACCCGTGTTGTCTCCCACATGAGGGATGTTAAGTGCAACGAAGATCAACGAGTTCAGGATACCTCAAATACAAAGTAAGAAGCAATTTTGTGGGGGGCACCTGGGTGGCTCAGTGGGTTAAGCCTCTGCCTTCGGCTCAGGTCATGATCCCAGGGTCCTGGGATTGAGTCCTGCATCGGGCTCTCTGCTCAGCAGGGAGCCTGCTTCCCCCTCTGTCTCTGTCTGCCTATTTGTGATCTCTCTCTCTGTCAAACAAATAAATTAATTAAATCTTTAAAAAAAAAAGAAGCATTTTTTTCTAAATTAAATCTACCAGTGTTTCACAACAAAGACACTAAAATCTATAGTGTTAAAATACATAATTAATTGGTCTGCACCAAACCAAGTAAGGTGCTATTATTTCAGTAATTACATTAAAGTGGAAGGTCTTTTTTTCACTGTGCAGAAATCTCACGCAGGTGGGTAAATATTTTGCAAGTTTGGATTCCACCTGACAAAAAACAATTAAGAAACTCACTGTTTAATTTGTTAATTTGTTGCCTGATTTAAATTAAAGATAAATTAAGCTGTGTTCTTTAGTTATTAGTGAGATTCAAGTAAACAAGGTTTAGAGAAATAGTATTGAGTTTCTTTGTGCCTGATTTTAATAATGAAATCACTTTCAAAGACAGCCCCTCATTTGTTCCACTTAGAATAATTCTGAAATCAAATCTCTGAGCCATAATTGATAGCTTTCAGATAACACCTTCATCTCAAATGTTTGCTTATTATTGAAGCTAAATAGTATTCTTCTAGGCATAAATTTTGATTTTATTGATTCATAAAATGAAATTACCAGTAGTCATTTAAATAAGAATGAGCGCTAAAATATGTAAATAAATAATGGCTATACATGGAATTTCTAATATATTTAAAACTGAATTGTAATTAATGGGAATTCGTTGTCAATTTCCATAGCATATTTACTAAAAGGCTACACAGCAATATAATTAAGCTTTTAAAACCACCTGAAATTATTTTTTATCATTGCTGACTTTAGACTTTCTGGTGGAAACTTTATCCCAACCATCAAGATAAAAGAAAAAAAAATACTCTTTTGTCTATCATCTTGAAACTTTCACTTCCTGTGGTTCAATCCAAAGGATAATGCATCTGCTTAACATCAAGCAGTTTTTAGAACTCTCCTTGAGAATCTCTCCACCATCAGTGATTCATAACCACCTCCTTTATGTGATCGTATGATATGTCTTTTAAAGTCTACATTTTAAAGTTATTTCAGGGGCCCACTTAATCAGAGTTACAGAGCGCCGTGGGCTCTCCTTCATCTCCTCTTCACATGCATTTTGTCTCGGCGTTCCTGGGACCTGTCTCCTTCTGGCCGTTCAAACCAGGGTTTGCCAGCACGCCTCTTCAGCCAAGAGAATAACTCTGGGTTTGATCTATAGCGTGCATTTGAGGATTTTCAGATAAATAAAAATAAACACTATTTTCGGTAAGCTGCAAACGTATGTCCTATAGTAAATGCCAAAAATTATGTGTGTTGGAGGGGAGGGTGCAAAAGATTTGTTTATCCTAAGAGGTTCCTTACTGGCAATTTTTAAATGATATTCAGGAGATTTAAAAAAAGAAAAAAAGAGGGAGAGAGAGATTGTCAGAGAATGAGCATTTATTATCCAACACGGCAGGTAATATATTCGGATAAGGAATGCACTTGGAAAGAAGAAATCAAGCCCCATGAGGGCAGGGATTAGAACGTTCTGTTTCCCACTTTATTCCCTGCACCTAGCAGGGTGCCTGACCTGTGGGAGGCACTCAAAAAATATTTGTTAAAGGAATAAACAAGCAAGGGTCAAGGAAGAGGAGAGAGTGAAAAATAACAACCACAAAATATTATCCTCCCCCAAAATCATGATGCAGCCCATCTGGAAAAATTCATGGCTATTTGCATGCAATTATGGTCATAAATATCTAACGGATGTAGCAAAGGTTAACATAAACAGCAGATAGGGTTGTTTTTAAAATTATTAATAATTGCATCTTCCCCCCGTCCATCGCTTATGTTATTGACTTTTTCCAACCCACCCTCTCCTTTTTCCTTCGACTTTCATCTATTCCCCAGGGCAAGACCCAATGCAGAACTCCTGAAACCAAGAAGGAAGAAGTGACTTACTCAGCATAACCCAGTTAGAAAGTTCAACTGTGGAAGTCACAGGGGTTATCCTGGAGGTACAGGAGGTATCCTGGAGGAAAAGGAAGGAAGCCATCCACAGGGTCCTTCCCAGCAGCCTTCCCCCATTTTCAAAGGAGAGAGAAAATTTATTGAGGGGCTAAGCTCTCCCTTTCACTCCTCTACCAAAAACAAAAATAGTAACTAGTGGAGTAAGTGAGCCATCAGATATGAAAATAAGATGGTTTGGGGGAACTGGTGTAAGACATTTTGAGGCAGGATACCCAGGTGGCTCAGTCAGTTAAGTGTCTGCCTTCAGCTCAGATCATGATCCCAGGGGTCCTGGCACTGAGTCCCACATCAGGCTCCTTGCTCAGCAGGAGCTCTGATGCTCACCTCTGCCTGATGCTCCCCCTGCTTCTGCTCTCTCTCTTTCTCTGACAAATAAATAAAATCTTTTAAAAAAGAGAGAGAGAGACACTTTCTAAGGGAACTGTCATGGAAAGCAGAAGGTGTTTGCCATGGCTGTGACCAGGGCCAGCAAGGTGGGACATTTGTCCTTATGGACTCTGTTGTCATAAGTACTTGCAATCATGTGGCATCTTCTGTCTGGGGGTCCATTGATGCAGTTCCTGAGGCGAGTAGTTTAATTGGGAAGTGATCCCAGGAAGCCCTCCAAGGGAGGTGTGAAAGTGAGACAAGGACATGGGGAAGGCGCATTAAAGAGGCGGTTAACTTGACTACCTTGGTTGTCCTGGATGCTGGGCATGGCCTCTACTTTGGACCTCTACCTCCAAGAGGCTGTGTGTGTCGAGCTGTCCCACCCGGGGGGCGCCGAAGCTGGAGGATTTATCCACCAGTTCCCATCTGCCATTAACTCGGTGGCATTTGTGATCCAGCACGTTTCCCTGCCACGCCCCTGCCTCCAGGCAGAATCCTCAGGCCGACAGGTGCAAGCTCAGTAAGATAAACCAGTGCAGGAACTGTGGGCCCCCAAAGGGTGTGGACTGGGCAGGGGCACTGCCTTTCACTAGCAGCCATGAAACCCTTTCACCTTTTACGGATAGACTGGGTTTCTCATCACCTTGACCTAAATCATGAAATCGACCCATAATAATCACGACAATAACAGCTGCAGCAGCGAATACATGGTGGTTATCTTCACGGAGTGAGTCTCCAAAAAAGCCGTCAATGCTTGTTATCCCACTTGGGATAATGGGGGGGGGTGCTGTTTACCTGGCCTCCCAGGCCCTGCCCACATTGCTACTCGTGCAAATCCCCCTTCTTTCCCAGTTCATTCTGCTCCTGGTCCTTTATCATCTCCCAGCTACCCTTCATGGTCAGGGCTGCTTACCTCCCTCCATCTGGTTGATCATAGTCATCTGTGGGCTCCTCTTCCTGCTTACACCAACCTCTGCACAGCACAGCACGCTCGTGGCCAGGATTTACAGAGCTTTTGTTACTACCAATGAATCAACCCAAACTTCTCTGACTGGCACTCGAGGTCTCTGGTGAGGTGCCAGAGTCCCCTCTCTTGCCTGTTCTTCCGTTGCTCCCGCCACGCTGTCTGCTGTGAACCTCCGGCCACTCAGTCTTTTCGTCACTCCTCATTCAGGGTCCTTTCTCTGTGTCTGCCTCCCCAACCTGTCTGCGATACTTCCCCCAACACTTTTCTTTGTATTAGCTGTGGCAAACTATGTCCATTTTTAAGCTATTTGGCTTTACATTCTATCAATATTCTTCCACCAAAAAAGGCCTTCTTTCTCCCTTTATCAAGAAGCCAGGGGCGCCTGGGTGGCTCAGTGGGTTAAAATGTCTGCCTTCGGCTCAGGTCATGATCCCAGGGTCCTGAGATCAAGCCCCGCATTGGGCTCTCTGCTCAGCAGGGAGCCTGCCTCCCCCTGTGTCTCTGCCTGCCTCTCTGCCTACTTGTGATTTCTGTCAAATAAATAAATAAAATCTTTAAAAAAAAAAAAAAGAAGAGGAAGAAGAAGAAGCCAGATAAGCTCAAGGTTGGTGATGCTTGACCAGGCCAAGAGAGCTGTTATGTACTAACTTAACAAGACCGGTGGAGAAGAGGACCCCATCCTCTTATCCCTTAATAATACAGAATGTAATAATGTCCAGGGGAGAGGGAGATGACATAGCTGCTGAGAAGCATATGCGCCTGATATAAGTGAATTAATTTGATCATAGAAAAAAGCAGCCAGGTTCTGTGCCGCCATATTGTTACCTGTTACAATAGCAAGAGTAATGGTGCAACATCAACATGTAAAGCCTGACATCACAGTTAGATTCTCAACTGGCTTTTAGCGCCTGCCTCGTACACTAGAGTTTTAGACATAGGCACAAATAACTGGGAGCTATTAGTTTTGACATTTTTTTAAAATTTTATTTATTTTAGAGAAAGAGAGTGGAAGGGAGGAGAAGAGGGGGAGGGAACGAGACTCTCAAGCAGACTCCACGCTGAGCAGGGAGCCCGATGCAGGACTCGATCCCACCACCCTGAGATCATCACCTGAGTCAAAAATAAGAGTTGGATGCTGAACCAACTGAGCCACCCAGGCACCCCAGTTTTAACATTTTGGTCTAGGTAATGGGTTACATCAGTGAACAAAAGATACCAGAGAGCAGAAAACAAACAATAAACATGATAAAGAGGTAAATTATAACAAGTAAAAAAGTGACAAGTGAAAAAAAGTAGAACGTAGGACCTGAGCACAAGAAGCCAAGCAGGGAAGATGGAGTCAGAGCACTGTTTTAAGCAGAGTTCAGCGTAGGCATCTCTAAGTGAGTGACATTTCAGCAAAGGCATTACAGAGACGTGGGGTCGGCCTAGCAGGTAACTGGAGGGCAAGCATTCTGGGGAGAGGAGATGCAGGAACAGAGGGGGAAGCTCCTATGAAGAATAAAGGTGAGGCTAGGCAAGAGGAAGAGGGGAGAACCTTCCCACCACAGTGCTGTCCTGAAGGAAGGAAGATGGGTTACCAAGAGCGTCAGAGGACACTACAGCTCTGAGGAGTTGCAGTGCCATTAGTGGGGAGTCCCCAAGCACACGCTGCTCATGAAAAAAGTCACACATGCAGAAGAAATGTCTGGGTCCCAAACTCTGGGCTCACTCAGTCCCTGGCAAAGTGGGAACACAGCCTTGACCTGAGCACCACGTGGCTGGGGGCTGGGAGCCCAGGTCCCCTTCAAGACCTGGCATGTTCAAGTAACAAAACCAAATCGATGAGTTTAAAGCAGAGCAAACAAGAGGGAGAGCAGTGATGAGGTGAGAGAAATAAGGGGGTTGAGGATCAAATCAACCATGAGACCACGAACTGTTTACTGAGTGGAATAGCTTAATTCCAGTGACAAACTCTGGGCAGTTTTGAGGAGAAGTAAGTGACATTATCTTCCTTCTGTTTTAGGAATATAAATTCGGGGGGGGGGGCACCTGGGTGGCTCAGTCATTAAGTGTCTGCCTTTGGCTCAGGTCATGATCCCAGAGTCCTGGGATCAAGCCCCGCATTGGACTCTCCGCTTAGTGGGAAACCTGCTTCTCCCACTCCCACTCCCCCTGTTTGTGTTCCCTCTCTCACTGTCTCTCTCTCTCTATCAGATAAATAAATAATGTCTTTTTTTTTTAAGAAGTATAAATTCTGGCTACTCTAGACTGTGAGGGTGACAGGGTAAAAGTGGGGAGACTAGTTGGGAGGCTGTAACATTGATCCAGTGGGATGGGGTTTGGGTAGCAAAGGAAGACATGAGAGGAATTCCAACTGTGGATATAAATAATGGAAGGCAAAACCAAGGAGGTGAGCAGAAGGTTGTATGTAGAATGCAAGACAAAGAAAGAAATCAAGGCCCTATCTGTTTCCTAGGGCTGCCGTGACAGAGTGCTACAAGATGTGTGTCTCACAGTTCTGGAGGGTGGAAATCTGAGATTCAGGTGTCAGTAGGGTCGATTCCTTCGTAGGTCTCTGAGGGACCATCTGTTCTGAGCATTCCACCTGTGTTCCTCTGTCTTCACATTGTCTACAGTTAAGTACGTGCCTCTCTGTGTCCAATTCCCCTTTTTGTAAGGCTACCAGTCATATTAGAATAGGGCTCACTCCAATCTTATTTTAGTGTCATCATCTGCAAAAACCCTACACTCAGGTAAGGTCCCATCTGCAGATACTAGGGATTAGGCCTTCAGCACCCTTGGGGGCGGCGGGCACAATTCTGCCATAGGAGAGGATGGATTCAAGAGTTTGGCACCAACCCACGGAAAGGATGGTGTTGACATCAACTGACATGTGGGAAGCTGTGTGTGGCACAGGTTTGCCTAGAGTCAGGCCGAGGTGTTACGAGAAATCAAGTGGTAATGGCAAGCAGACCGTGATGTCAACGTGGATAAAGGCTCAGGAGACAAATCTGGGCTGAAGATGAGGATTTGGGTATTGTTAGCGTAGAGATGGAATAGACTTAAAGTCATGATCTTGGATGAGATGAAAACTAAGCTAAAGACCGAGCCCTTTGACACTTCAAAGTCAAAGCAGGAGAGAAGAGAAGGAGCCAGCAAAGGTGACTGAGGAAGAGTGAGCAGTCGTAGCAAAAGCAAGGAAGATATTATTTGGGAGCCAATGAAGGAGCAGGCCCGGGGCCACATGTTGTATACACAGTATCTCTAATTCCTCCAGCACGACTCCGAAAATATTATCCTCCTTTGTTCGGAGGAGTCCACAGGAGCTCAGAGGCAGAATGGTTTATGCTTCAGAACATACGCTGGAGGGCCTGTTTTCAAATCTCCTTTCTCCTCCCTCATTAGCCCGCCATCTTGTGCAGGATACTTTACCTCTCTATTCCTCAGTTTCCTCAACTGCTGAATGGCAACAATATCTACCTTATAGGATTGGTGTAACGATTACATACGGAGATAAATTAAGACTCTTAAGAAGTGGATCATTTTTAAATCTTACCATTTGCGACGACATGGATGGAACTAGAGGGTATTATGCTTAGCGAATAAGTCAACTGGAAAAAGACAACAATCACATGATCTCCCTGATATGAGGAAGTGGAGATGCAAACGGGGGTGGGGGTTAAGGTGGTAGGGAAAGTAAAAATGAAACAAGATGGGATCGGGAGGGAGACAAACCAAAAGAGACTCTTAATGTCATAAAATAAACTGAGGGGGGTTGGGGGGAGAGGGGTTGGGAGAGGGTGGTGGGGTTACATTATATGTTTAAATTAAAGAGCTTAAAAAAAAAAAAAAGAAGTGGATCATTTTTAACGTGCTTTGAACAGTCCTGGTATATGGCAAACACTGTCATTGCTTGCTAATTAAGAAACCTTACTGAAAGTCCCACTCCTCCTAAGTAGCAGGGTGAGGATTTGAACCTAAGATTTTTCTATATCCAGAGCCCATCTCCCTTCTATCATCTCACAGTGAATGTGACTCTTTCCTTAGCATTAACGTAGATTACTCTAATTAGGGGAACTGATCATTTGGAAAAATGGAGACAGATTTGAAAGGCTGCATTAAAGGTGTTTTACTAAATAGGAAAGGAAGTTTTGAGAGGATAAATTGTCATGTAAATGTGAAAGCAGTAAAAGGCAGCCCTAGGAGAGCCCACGGTCCCCGGGCGTCAGGTGGAAAGGTCAGGTTTAGGAGAGTCAGAAAAACAGAGCACCTGCTCTAGATGGTCCACAGGGCCAAGGAGGTAAAGGATTGTCTTCCTTCCTATCTCACCTAGAGCTGCCCCTTTGTCTTCCCCACCCCTTTGCCCTTATCATCAGGGGTGGGATCACCAGGAATATCTGTGTAAAGTTCATACTGAAAATGATCATCAGAAAATCAGGAACCAGTTGAAGAGGATGTAGGTGCAGAACAATCAGCATCACAGACAATAGGGAAATCCAGGAGAGTGGCCTGGGGGTCATGTGATGGTGACGAGGCCAAAGGTCATCCAGGTAAAGTCTCAGGAAAGCGAAACCCATCAGGTCGCTGTCACAAGATCTGTAAACACGTGTGACTGTGGATGAAGGCTTGAAACCTCATTATGGAGAGTGGAAGTTGATGGAATGAGTCATTTTCAAGAAGCCGGAAGAGAACATTAAGTCAGACACATAGAATCCTAAAACAGTAGGGCTAGAAGGGTCTTGGGGCATCAATGTTTTGTACCTGAAGGGGAACTGAGCCTCCGTGAAACCAGCGACTTGCCCACCTTCTCACCAGTATTTCCGGCTGGAGCACCAGCTTGTGGAAGGCCTAGAGGACACGGAAGGATCCATTATGACAGGGAAAGGGACTTTCTGACTGAGGTTTCTTTTCAAATGGGGAGAAAGACTCCAGAGCCTAGAAGGAAAGTTCAGGTAGGAACTAAACAACAAAAGGACCCTTCACTACCTGAAACGGTTAAAGTATCAAATAAGGCACAAGAGTGGAGGACGGAAGCAGGAATCGAGGCCCCTCTTTCTGTTTGAAAGGATCGAGGAAGACCCTGGAGAAGAGGCATGGTGAGTGAGGGGCTACAAAATTGAGTATTTGGGACTGGAGAGACTTTGAAAACAGTAGATTAGTTTGTCAAGTAAAAAAATTTTGATACTTATCTTATTTGTACAAGGAGAAATCATACATGTATTTGTGAGGGGGTTTTTAAGCTTAAAACTCTTCCACATTTTTTGTTGAAAAAGCAAAATATACACTAAATTAAGCCTGATTTTATATATATAAAAAAATTCCTTGGATGACTACGGACTAGGGAATTCAGCTCAAAATTTATAGCGCTTATATAGAGTTTTTTCCCTCCATATTTCTTATGTTTGTATTGCAGTAATGAAGAAATATGGAAGCCGTCTGGTGGCCAAATAATATCTGTAAATTCCCATGGATAAAGCTTCCCCTTTATATTTCAAAGTTATTAGGTTCAAGTCCTCTTATGGTTCTACTTTTATTGGTTTTTTCCCCATCAACACAATTACTGATTGATTAATTCTTATTGGCTCTCTAAAGTAGAAAAAAAATATGGCTCAAGTAAAACACTTCATAGAGTAGAAAAAGTAACGTACATAGAAGGGCAAAAGCTGAGAGGGGTGGTAAAACCTTCATTCCAGCCATGCTGCTCTGGAGACAGATGGGGAACAGGAGAACAGGGGGAGCATTTGGCCCAGGCATAGGCTGGGAGGGACCAGCGTCGCCTGTTTGGGAATCAGCGTTGTTGATTGTCAGGCTTTTGGTGAAAGCATGATATTCAGCACTGGCACAGCCCTTGAGCAATGCACTGTGCACAAAGCACTCTCACGTGTCCTCACTCAGCCCAACGGTCTGGGAGACACAAGTAGTAAATTGTGCCTTCTAAGAAAACTGAGGCTCAAAGAAGTCAACTGATTTGTTCAATATCACACAGCCAGACATGACAGACCCAGATTTAAAACTGAGGTGGGTGGTCTCCTCCTCCCTCTGCAATCCTGTTTTTTTCTTTCTTTTTCTTTTCTCACTCCTGACCCACACCAAAGGACGAGTTAGTTCCCTGACAGTTATGGCTGGGGTTCTATGGGGCTAGCAGGTCCACCAGTTACAACCAGGATCTGAAAAGGACTTGGGAAACCAGGCAGATTGAACCCTTTTGAAGAAAGTTGCCTTGGCCACAAACAGAAACTAGAAAGCCTCCTTCCATGATGTCCTGGATCTCTCTTACGCAAGCTTTACCTCAAAGGTGGCAACTTCTTTGGTTTAAAGGACTAAGTGTTTTTTCCTTTTTTTTCTCCTTAAGGTTTTATTTATTTATTTGAGAGAGAGAGAGAGAGAGAGAGAGCATGAGCTGTGGTGGAGGGAAAAGGACAGAGGGAGAGGGAGAAACAGACTCCCCACTGGGCAGGGAGCCCAACATGTGGCTTGATCCCAGGACCCCGAGAACATGACCTAAGCCAAAAGCAGAGGCTTAACCAACTAAGCTACCCAGCTGCCCCTACAGGACTAAGTCTGGAGTTTAAAAATAGGGAAGGAGGGGTATCCACTTCTCAGTGTTAAATGCAATATTTTTTTATCCCTAGGATCATCTGCGGTCTATGTATGTAGGCAGTTATCTCTCAGATAAATGGAGTCTCCTTTGGGAGAGGGTAACACACCTCCTTGTCTGAAAGGTTCTTTTCCACATAACTCATCTCTCCCACATTGGAGACTTCTTCCTCCACGGTCCTATTTCCTCTGGGAAATTGGAATCTGGGAGGACAGCCCAGACAAGGGCTGGAACAAAACGACATCTATAAAATAAATTTCATATCCAAACATGATTATTTAAAGTGTTTAATTTGAGCCCTGTGAAATTGCTATTTGGAGATCAAAATGGTTGAATGGTGGCAATCTCATATGCTCAGTCTAATAGTCCCATGTCCCATAATCCCACTTGGAATGCTTACTAAATGGTAGAGTTGGGCCGAATCAACTTACGTTAAGTCACAGAATCATAAAAATCACAACTCTTTATCCATATGTCTAATTTGTAACTTTTAAACCTAAAATGCCCACTAACTATTGAACAATGACTAGAATAGAAATGAAAATACTTACCTTGAATTAGGGGCAGTAATTCCTTTGCTGCTTTATAAGACATTTGATTTTGGCTCTCATCTGTATAAAATCTTAAAACTCAGCCCTATTGTTTTCTTTCAAAATTGTTCTTACTCTAATGAATTAAATATGCTCAAAAGAAATCTACTGCACTACACCTTAGGTGGTATTTCAAGAAACATGGAGAAACAGGGTAAACACGGATGGAAATTGAGTAAGTCCCATCTTTGTCTAAGAGGAGGCCCGTGGCCCCTTTGGTCTAGTATGTACCATACTCATATCTACCATCATGCTCTCCACCTTGCACTGTTCTTGTCACTGTCAGCACCGATTTTGTCCCTAGGCACACTATGCATTCTATTTCCTTGCATGTTCTATGCACATTTTGGTTCTTCTGTTTGCTTTTGGGTCCGTCAAGTAGTGCTGGGCTCATCAGCAGGGAGACTTGACAGCCTATGTAATGAATAACTATTATGAAGATGTAACAGGTGTGATTCCTGTGCTTTAAAAATCGACATAATTCAAGCCAGCAGGACTATCCAAATCTATTGATACAGACACAGGAAGGTATCAAAGACAAAGATTGTAGACAGATTACAGGAATATTATGTAAGCTTTTCAATGTGTAATTCTGTGTAAAGAAACAAGTATTTCATCAAAATAGATAGAAAAGAAGTATTAAATCACTCCCCTTTAGTCAGGGAGTTGGAATTTGGTTGGCTTTTGGAGAAATGGTCAGGCAAAATGAGAATTTGTCATCAGGCATAAAAAGGGAGTCAATAAAAAAGTCAAAAGTGACACTGAATGAGAGAGAAATGGGGAACATTCACAAGAGATCATCATGAGGATGGGCATAGAAAAAAAAATGTGAGAAAAAGTACCAAGTCCTTGACCGGCTGGCTTTATGAGGCAAGGAAAGGTTTAGTTTTATTATCAGTGTGGCAACTGCTCTAGGCTTCTGACAGGTGCCCCGTGGCTGGAGAAGATGAGACGTGATGAGTTGATCCATGAGAGAGGCTCCGTGTTTTCATTATGGGCTGAACCGGTGGTGAGACACCCAATTGAAGATAACCCATAGACTTAAATTGAATTTGAGATGGCATAAAGGGGGAAGTGGATGTTTGCCTGGAGGAGTGGATCACACCCACATAAGACCCTGAACTTGGGAGAGATCAATAAAGCCCTGTGGGTATAGATACAGGGAGGGAGCCAAGCTGGGGTCCATAATAAACATCAGTGGGGACAGAAGAGAAAACAATATGAAAGAAAGACGATGGCTATCAAAGAAGTAATAGGAAAAGCAGTAAGGGATGATTTCAGGGGAGGGAATTTCAGGGAAGCGATTAAGCAGAATGAAATCAACTGTGCCAAAATGACAAAAAGACCACGTTGAACAAGAACTAATAGTTACTGTGATTTTTTTTTTTTTTTAACAGGGAAAGGGGTCAGTAAAAACCTTTCCAAAAATAAACCTTGTCTCCAATAGGAAAAAAGAAAAAAAAAATTCAAGTCCTTCATATGTATGCTTTGGGGAGGGAATGGGTAACATTGAAAATGAAGGTAACTTTATTTTAAAGAATTGTAAAGAATACCTCCTTTTACAAAGAATGATTAGACGCGAGCTCCTTCCATTCAGTCAGATGCTCTCCCTGAGAGGAACTTGGGCACTTCTAGAGCGACATTAATCTTTTTCGGTCCCTGGAGCCCTATTACATACAGGCAGTGGTAATTTACTAAATTGCATACTCGAAGCCTGAAAGAGTTAATGCGGCTCCAAAAGTGCCTAACATTTACCCAGGGAGTAATTTACACACTGGAAGCATCTGGCTGAATATGGATTCAATTGTTTACTGTACTGTGGGTCTCGCAGAAAGGAGGTCACATGCTTTCTCTTATTGAAAAGTTCTGGGGAACAGTTTCTTTCATTTAAAAAATGTGCACCTACTGCCACGTTTTCCTTCGGTAATCTGTTTCCGTAGAACTAAACGAAAAGATGTTGCGAGAAATCGACTTAGATGCCTGCAGTTGCCAAAGCAAACTACTTTATTTTAATTTTACCTTTGCTCCCCAAAGGTTGGGGGTTTAGAGGCTGAGGTGATACGGTGAAACTAGTGGATTTGGGAGCAGTCTTTATTTCCGCTCTGGAAGGGGTCATTCTGGAGATTTGTACAAATGTTTGTGTTTTGCCTCTCAGCATACCACAACACTTCAACACAAGGCTGCTTGATAAAGAATAGGAGACTAGGAAGACATTCACACATGAATCAATACCAAGTTATTCTCAGCCAGAGCGCATCAGTGTACATGTTCAGGAATGCTCAGATGTCAACAGAAGCATCTGAGTAGATATTAGTTTAAAAAAAAAAAAAATCCCTTCTGCATGTTCTCTGCCCAGCACCGTGGACAGTACATTATAGGAAGAGTGGGAACTCTCACATGGAAAGAACTTGTGACCTAAGGAAAGAGAAGGAAAGGGATACACACAAACGAACAAGGTTTGATGGAATACACTTTCCAGATAGCTTTTAACTGCCACGATAATCATATCCTTTCCCAGGATGAGTGAAATCCAAGACTTAGCATATAATTGCTTGTACATCTCAAGTGGTTTATATTCACAATATATTCTCAGCAACAGAAACGGGTGATCATTTTTACTAGTATTTTGTTCATTTCCTTAAAACATGTAGGATTGCTAAGTCTTCGAATTTTCTGGGTATTTTGTTGTTGTTGTTGGTTTTTGTTTTGTTTTGTTTTCATTTTGGCTCCCTGTTGAGGTCAAAGTTTATTTTACCTTTCAACAGAGTTATTAAGGATAGTAGTTACAAATGTACACGGAGGTTGTAATTTAGGAGGGCTCAACTTTTTTAACTATTTCCTGTTATTTATCAATGGTATTTCCTTCATGATATTCTATTTTCACTGACAAGTCTATATCCACTGGGATTGATTTTTTTTTCAGCTAAAATAATGTTTATTCTTTATATCTACTTGAAAAAAAATGTTCTACAGGACACAGCTGAATTCAGTTTTAATCTAATAAACCCTTCTCAATATCCCAAATCTTTGTGCTCTGTATCTATGAAGTAAAAAATTAATAAATAAATAAAAACCCAATGAGATGTTTTTAAAACATGTGATAAGATGCCCCCTTGTCTCCTACTTCTTGAAAAGAGAAATAATTTTTTTCACTCTGATTATGCTAGTGTTTACGAATATAAATTCTTCCATATATTTTAAGTGTTATTCTGCCTTTTCGGTGATGGAATAATGCTCCCTGTTGCTACACTTATTCTACCCACCCCTGCTTCTCTCTGTCCCTTTTTTCTATGGGTCTCCTAAAGCTTCCTGGAGTTCCTTTAATCCTCTGCGGTTCTTTGCATTTTCCTCTGATCTCAGAACAGTTACACAGCATCTCTTCATTCCTGACAGCCCTTGGGCCACTGTTCTCTCCTTTGGATTCATTCTGTTGCTCACACATTGTATTTAATACAAATACAAGTAAATAAATGTACACACCAAATTTATCAGAGCATATATATGCATGTTTCTTTAACTGTGAAATCCAAGGCAATTAACAGAAAAAAAAAGTACGCCTATAATAGTCCTATAAAATAAATGAAGGCAGAAATGGCATTATTTTCTGTTTTGCGGATTTTTAGACATTTGCACAAAGAAAGAAAAATTAACTTTCTTTCTCCTGTCTGGAATTCTTGAGAGTTGTTCCAGCTTGCTTTGAATCATGCATTCTGCGTCATTTGCTCAATTGGTGTGTATATGTGTTTCATTTCATTGTGTATTTGAAAAAAAACCTTTTGCAAAGGATAATAAACCATATGTTTTTGCCCATTAACCTAAAGCCAAAAGGAGCAGAGTAGCATGCTCTAAAGCAAAGTAATCTCTAGTAAATTGTGGAGTAACAATATTTGGGATTACTGTGACATTTATGCACCAAGGCACAAATTTTAAAAGGATTTCCAAAATCATATAGGAGCTTGTGATTTGCTTTCTGCCTGAAAAGGAGTCAAGGTGTGTGTCTCTTTAAAAGAAATAAATGATTTTGACTCTAAATGTGTATACTACTGTGTGAACGTAAAAATAATTCACTAGAGAGATGATTAGGGAGAAACCTTATAAACAGGAGAACTGAGAAATAGAATTATGCAGGGGAGGAGGGGGGATGACCACTTCGCAATGGTTTCACTGACCAGCCATGAGTGCCACTAAGGTGGGGGACGGGGGGACACAACACATTGATAGAGACTTTAAGAAAAGAGAAAAGAGATGCTCATTCACTGGCTCTTTACCTGAACTACAGCTCATTTCTTTCAGAAGGGTAACAATACGTAAAATATACACTTTGCTGCTCTGAAAAATTTCACTAGAGAAGAAGAATTTTTTATAATTGCATCATTTTACACAGTAACATTGATGAAAGAAAAAAAATCAGACAACTTTTAAAATCCCATGTCCCCCCAGAACATCACAGGCCCCCTGGAAACATCCCAGGTTTTTACTGAAGGAAATCTGCTAAGGTTCCCATGGAGGAAAAACAATGAACTAATATAGGAATCTCGGGACACCTACTTTTTTATCTGCAAGAAGCTGAGACTGCTGTACTGGTATCAGGTCATTAATCATCACTAGGTAAAATAATCCTCATCTCTGAAACAGGCAGAGATTATTCTCTTGGTTTTATGAATGAGGGGAATGGATCAGAGTTTAAACGGCTCGCTGCAAACCATATCCGCAGACAGAGCCGGCAAAGAAACTGATGATCTAAGCCCCACATCTAGACACTACCCATCTTGGCTTTCATTTCTGCATAAGCACAACAATGGGAGGACACCTCACTTTGGATAATAGGCGTGTCTCAGAAAAAAAATGCTTGCCAATTGAATTTTTTGTCAAGCAAATTGTATTTTATTTTATTTTTTTTAAAGATTTTATTTATTTATTTGACAGAGATCACAAGTAGGCAGAGAGGCAGGCAGAGAGAGAGGAGGAGGAAGCAGGCTCCCTGCTGAGCAGAGAGAGCCCGATGCGGGACTCGATCCCAGGACCCTGGAATCATGACCTGAGCCAAAGGCAGAGGCTTTAACCCACTGAGCCACCCAGGCACCCCTTTTATTTTATTTTTTTATTTATTTATCCGATAGACAGAAATCACAAGTAGGCAGAGAGAGAGGAGGAAGCAGGCTGTCCGCAGAACAGAGAGCCCGATGCGGGGCTCGATCCCACGACCCTGGGATCATGACCCGAGCCGAAGGCAGCGGCTCTAACCTGCTGAGCCACCCAGGCGCCCCGGGCAAATTGTATTTTAAATAAACAATGGCCAAGGGAGAGAAACGAGGGTTGGTTTTTGTTTTGTTTTGTTTTGTTTCTGTAGCATAAAGAATTCTTTTATAATGTGAATAACACTCCATCGTGTATCTATCTTACAACTTTGTGTGTAATACAATGTTTCTGTGTGTGTGTTGAAAGCAATTGTAGCTTATAAATTAATCCTTTCCCTCTTGCTCTTGCACTAAGGTCTCCTCTTCTCTTTCTCCACTTGCCTCTAATTACCCTGCTTTCATCTTCCAGGCATTTTCCACATGCCTGAATCTAGGACTGACCCAGAAGTTGTGGCTCTACCCAAGACAGGACTCCCTAGCCAAAATCAAAATGCATTGATTGGATGGGCTACAAATTGACATCATCCTGTTAGGACTCTGATTCACCAAACGACTGTTGGTTTCGCTTTGTGGATCCCCAGCACCTGTTTCACGTGGCTCTTGCACTCACCTGTCTGCCAGCGGGTAGAGGTCCGCTCCCTATTGTACCACAAGATGAAGCCAGCAGATTGCCCTCATCTTTCCCCTTCTGCATTCCAAACTATTCATTTCAGCTCACCCCTCTCCTTCTTTTACCCTTGAGGAACAAAATGTCCCACTGCTTGCTGAACCCAACTTTTATATGTGTGCCCTTGACCCCACTCCATGCTGCATTCCCCACAATTTTGTTTCATCTTGACCCTATTTCTCCAGCATGTTTAGTGCCCTCTGACTGTCCTGGCTCTGTGGTACTGACAACGTGTTCAGGAGCTCATTTGTCCCCAACCCCCAATGCAACTGTTTTCCAAAAACCACTAGTAACATCCTCCCCTCCAAACCTGGGAGTGGTTTTCCTCAGCATGGGTCACCACGAGCCCTCTAAGATTTCCTAAACGTTCATCCCACCCTATAGCACTCTGCGGTGTTTGCTCTCCATCTTACTCCAAGTGTGTCTTCTCCCAGCCCTCCTTCGCAGCTCCTTTCCCTATCACCCATGTTTTGCCTCTGCTCATTTTCTCCAGGATCATACCTAGAGATTCAGGCCCTCCTTAGGTTTAATGGGGAATATGAGAAGTTACATGCAACCTTTAAATAATACTACAGATTCTCATCTAGAGACACCGAAAGGTGTTTACTGCATAGTATTTAATGAGGAAAAAAATTATAAATTGTATAAAGAAATTCACCAAACTATGAAGAGCAGTCACAGTGCAATGATGGAGGATTGTGTGGGTTTCGTTTTCATCCAAAGCTTTCCCAATGCCCATGACCCCTAAATCTATATCTTGGATTAAAATATCTCTTCCTTGATGTCTCAACAGAATATCAAAACCGACTTTTGGTAAAACAAAATTCATCAAATTCTAACCAGAACCCTTTTCTAATGCTTCCTGTTTTGCCCTTGGCCTCAATCTCCCCTTCTGGCCATGCTGCCATCTATTTCTTACCAATGTCGGGGAAGTTGGTGGCAGAGATGGGATTTGAATCTAGGCTGTCCGACTCCAAACCTCCTGCTCTTTCCACTGTCCCAAGTCCCTGGCAATCAGGAAATGTGAACAAAGCTTTGCTTGCAATTGTGTCAGGGCGTCCAATAAGAATAAAAACCAACGGAGCCCCTGAGAGAGGGATAAAAGACCATTCCCCTCTTTATCCTGCAGTACACCTGACTGTAAGGCTAAACAATCTTTTTCTCAGTTTGATACAAATTCAAAGGAACCGTGCTCCCCAGTTTCTCTGGTTGACAATCCTTTTACAGAGACTTGACCGTTATTCACTTGATCCGGTTGGCCACAGGTCACAATTAAAACCCAAAGAACTGGAAACTCACTCTCTAAACATGCGTGCAGCCCCGTCCTTCAGCTCACCACTGAAAATGCAGAACTCTGGCAGAATCACCTTTTGGTTTAGTTCTCTTTCGAAATTTCTGTCAGACAACAGCATAAGGAAAATGTCATAGCCAAGGTACACGTTGCTAGTTCCCTTTGGCTTAGCGATGCTGAGAAAAAAAAAAAATCTTCTTTTTCTCTGGGTGAGTGACAGTGTTCGAGCAAACGTAAGGAGGGCGGGAGGAGGAGCTCATGGGGTAAGGCACTGACCAACAAATGCAGGAGGAACAGAAAATGGAAAAAAGTGGAAGAGGGCAAGCAGGAAATGGAAAGAGGGGTAGGTCAGTAATTAAACGGGGGTAAGGGGTTAAACAAGGAAATCGATTTTTTTTTCCAAAAAATGAGAGTCAAAAGAAATTAGAACTCCCAGCCCAATTTCCAAAAGAAATAGGATCTCTCCCTTGCTTCTTGTCCTCATGCCCCGGGTATCTGCAGCCCTCCTATCTCATTTCATCTGACTCCTTCCTTTGCTATCGTATCTTTTTACTTCTTGAACTTCCTAATGTTCTCTAATTCCTCGTGCTTTATTTTATGTTGCCTGTATCATGTTTCCTGCTGTGCCATTATTATCATAGCTTGGTTCTCTCCTCATAACAGAATAGAGCGGCTTAAATTCTTCCATTTCTAATCATCGTCCTCCACTTGGCGACCCCTTAGCCATCACTTTTTGCTAACCCTCCAGGAAGCTGCGGTGGTTCACTTCTCCGGGGCTTCCGCTCGGCAACAGCTCTTCCCACACCCGCCGCCTTTGCCTAATGCAAACCTGCAGAAACTCTGCACTCAAGTCACACAGTCTCCTTCTACAGTGGTATTGCAATTACCCCCAGTTTAGGAAGGCGGGAACTTAAATACAAGGATGTTAAGTGACTTGCTCACGGTCACACAACTCTGCTCATAGTGCGCAAGGTCTGATCGCTTATTAGACACCCAAAAGGGACTCTACTCCTATTTTTATAGTGTCCTCCCTTGGGGATATTGGGACAAGTTTATCGGTATTGCACTGACATGCCAAAGACGCCTTTCCCTGCTAAAGACATACCAGTATCCTGAGGCTACCCATCTCAGCTTTCCTAATTTGAGGGTGTTTCCTAGGTGGTAGAACCCCCTTTAATGATTAGGACATCTCCCGCCCATCCTCTCTTTTTTAAAAGTCTACTCCTTTTGCACTTGGCCCTGACCTTGATGGCTTGAATAGCAATCCTGCCTAGGCGCTCAGACTGGATAGGTGAATACCACGTCTCAGCCAACAGATTTACAGAAACCAGAGCTATGTTACTTTGAACCTAAAAAAAATTAACCGTCCTCGCATCTGGGCACCTGATGCTACAGGAGTTATGTGGGATCATTCTAAAACCACAGGGAGAACTGTGTACAAAAATCCCACTGAACTTGCTGTTCCCTGTTGGGTTAATGTTGTGTCGTCCTACGCGGGATGAGGGAGGCTTCCTCAGTAGACGGTACTGCTCACAGCAGCCCACCCACAGCCTACTCCCTGATGTTTACAACAAAAGGAACCTGAAAACTGAAAACAAATAATAGTAAATAAATATCAGAATCGAGCTGTGGCGCTCCTTGCCTCCTACTCTGAGAGCACCAAGTAGACCGCTTGAATAAAAGGGGCAGGGGGGAGACAAGGACTAGAAGCAAAATACCTGTCTCATCCGGTAGCATTATTGATAGGAAATAGGTGAACAAACTATTTACTGAGGGACACAAGCAGACAATAGAGCAGTAGAAAACAATTCCATGCGGTGAGAGCGTGTAGGAATAAAATAAACGAGAAGAATAGTCAGCAAATTGTTAACAATAATTTGTTATCTCTGCGCTGGGATTTAAGCGTTTGGGGGAGGCGTTTCTGTATTTTCTGAAACTGCAGCATTAAGCCTGAGTTGCTTCCCTAATTAGGAAATAAATTTAAGGCAAAAATACAGACAAATTAAATGAACCATTCTGCCAAATATTTTCTCATATAAGAAGAAGATCGCCTCTTAATTTCTTAATGAAAAAATTGAGAGGGGACTTTCTGTGCTCTCTTTCAGAGTTGATTGACCCTTTTTCCCTTCCACAGGCAGACAGAAGCAAAAAAAAAAAAAAAATAGACAAAACAAAATGACGAAACTACTCTCAGCCCCAATATTGACTTGCACTAGCTTGCCTTTTCCATTTCAGTGATCCTGGTGGGCAGAGCAGTGGAAATAAGTTATGTAAAAGGTTTCTGCCTAGTTGTTGTTTTAATTAATCTGGGTCCCCGAATGACACACAGGCTTAATCGGGTGGCATGGAACCTGTCGCCATTAAGTAATTGGTTTGAACCCAAACGCAGGTTGTGATCAAAAGTTGTCACCGTCCAATGGCTACTCATTGGCCCATGTGAAATGGGTTGGTGGTCTCAGTCTAATTCCTTGTGGACTAATGTCAGTCTTGTGAAAAGCATTACGTAAAGTAGCACTAATTGGTTGACATTCTCAGCATGAAAGAGTGGATAAAGAGATTGAAATCCAAAATAGCCGTCAGAGTTAGGTTGAGGGCAGAAACGGGCAACATGGCAGTGAGGGGCGTGACTTCTGGTGCCGGCCAAGATGCCACACAGGAATGGCAGCGCCCATTTCCGGTGATCTTAGCCCAACCCCTCTTTTCATGGGCAGTGGAACCCAACGAACCCAAGGAATCTGAAACTCTTGCAGACTTCTAAAATCCCCCGCCTTACCCCATCACAGTCCTGCCTTTTACTCAGATGTCCCTGGGGAAGTCTGAAACAAAGATATTCTACTAAAAGGCAACAGGCTGAAACAAACTTTGCTAAATAAACCTTTAAAAAATTCTCAAAAGGAGATCTGGCTTCATTACGACCAAACAGTGTGTGTTCATCACTTTAATTATAGGAAAAATCGATAGGGCATAGAAAAGTACATGGCATATTTTACCTGACATTTGTGCTCTTCACTTTATTAAGCATGCCTCTCTGAGCAGAATTAACAGGCTAGAATTTACCAAAAGTCTCAGTATCTGAGGGCAAAGATTTCTCTTGCATTCCGTTCAGCCCAGGTAGGGTGTCTTTGCCATTTCAAATAGCGTGTTTTGAATAAACGAACATGAAAACAGATTGAAAAGACAGTAATGGATGCTTTCTCCCATTAGTGCAACCAGCCAGATTACTAATTCACAAATATTGAAACTAGCACTGATTGAGATGAATGAATTTTTCATAATTTAATAATGCAATTCCCACAAACAGCAGAGACCTCCAATAACTAGTGGCCTTGGAGGAATTACTACAAATGCCAATTGAGAGATACAGTGTTCATGGGATTATTTATCTTGTGGCTTTATTCAAAATCTTTTGTGCCTTTTATGATAGTATATACTTTGCATCGCTTTATCTTTTCTATGTCATAAACGACTCTTTTCTTCTGAAGATCAGATGCCTGGAATTACGGCAGCTAAATAAATACTGCAAGTTCATAATCTCGGGGTTTTACACGTATATTTCACCATATGACACATCGGAGAGCCAGCAGCTGCTTTAAATGTGTAGTAAACGCCCCTAGAAGCATTTTTCAATAAGTATCTTACAAAAACAACAACAAACAGGCAACATCACTTTATCAAAACAAAAAAGTGGGGTAAATGCAAAACCTGGTTTTAAAGGGAAAAAAATCCAACGAAATGCCTCTATTTCTAGAACTTCTTGACAGATAAAATGTACTATTTAAGACATGGTTTAAGTAGCTCTATAATTCCCAACTTCTACCATGAAGCTTCATTAAAGTATATAAATTAGTACTACTGTTCAGAGATAGCATTAAGTATTCAATAAGAGTAGACTTAATGCAATTAATAGCAATTAAAATTATACTTTTATGATGTCAGCCACCAGCATTGTAAAGACATAATTGCCTGTAAGGACTTTTGTACCATATTTATCCTCTAAAACTGTCCAATTTATATGAAAAATGCCAAAAACATATCCCATATGGGTACCATTATCTTCTCGGATTTTTAGAAGTAATCTGTCTTATCCAGCATGTGCGCATTAGGCTAATTTGCTTTAATTAGTTTTTTTCTCATTTTGTTAATAGGCATGTTGATGTTAAGTTTTTATTTCGGAGGTACAGATGCTAACTTCACTCATTATGTTCCTATTAAGGGGTCAGTATACTTTGCGATAAGCTGGACTCACCAACTTAAATAGCATCTTTCTTCGAAATATTAGATGATGTAGCTTATCAAACATAAAAACTATATTGCTGTTGTAATAATCATGAGCAACTTGAATTCTTGCTAATTAATTAGTAGTTAAATATGAAAGAACAGCTTCGCTGTTTCTGCTGTAGCAAGGCATTTCTGTATGGACATAATAAATTAGATAAACTAATGAACTGGTTAGAGAAACACAGTCATTTGTGACTCCTCAAAGCAGTCATAAGAATTACCATGAACCGATGCCCGTGTTTTGCATTTAAGCCAGGAGGCATAGAAAATAAGAAACTCTTTTTTTTTTCCCCCACACCCATTCATGCCTCATGCCTCAAAATTTAAAGATGTTTATTTAAAACTGGTCTATGAAAATAATTATATTAGTTCTTATCATTGGTTATCTTATCTGCAAAATTTTCTAACACTGAACTTTCATAAAGAAAAATAATTACATATATTCAAAGAACAAAACATATAATTAAAATTTTGCCAGTTGGCTCTCTGAGGACAAATTTTTTATATATCTATATATATATATGCAAGTAATTGAGAAGGTTCAGCAAAGTCCCCTGATGAAACTTGGAGGAAGAAGGGGTAATATTAAGAGTGGTGTGCTTTTTTTCTCTATTTGATGGATGTGTTTAACTCCGACTTTGTGTATATGCCTTTACATCATGAAACATTCATTATATTCTTACAGTCATTTTCTGTTCTTTGGCTACTTTTCAGTTCTTTAGTGTATCAATTTCTGCTGTCACCATGAAGTAAACTGTATAAAACCACATCTTCTTAAAATTGTAAGATGATAATAAAATCATAGAATTTACTTAAAAGTGCATTGTTTCACAGTAAGCAATAAAATAATTATCATATTAGTTCAGGTGAGTTTGTTTCAGGAAATTCCCCATGTAGAGAGTGTTAAGTTGGACAGTTAAATGGATAATCAAAGGAGTAAAAATTAAATTTTTCAGATTTCCTTGACTAGGAAGGAAATACAGTAAGAATGTTGTTAAAATGCAGAATTATTTAAAATAAGTCACAAAGTGTACATGCATTGTTTTATTCTCAACACAAAGAAACATATTTCTTCAAACATTTGTCAATAAAAAGATAGTCTCAGAATAGTATTTACAGAATCATTTAGGAGCTTCCTGAAAAAGCAACCTCTGTTGTTTGTTTTTGCCTTGTTTTTTTTTGTTTGTTTGTTTTTGTTTTGTGAGCTCAGTTTGTTCTCTATAAGGCTTGAATTATTTTCTTGAGGCAGCCGATAGGTGTACCAATAAAAATCTATAAATTAAACATTTTTTTGCAACTAAAAGAAAGAATTAAGAAATCACCGAAACTCAAAGAAGCAAAAACTCAATTGCGTGCCTCATCCTTTAACTGTTAGTCTCCAAGATTAAAGCAGCTTTCACAAGTTAAGAATGTTTAGCTAACGAAAAACAGAGTAAATAACAGAAAGTAGAATAAATTAGGATGTAATGCTTCTTCACAGCCCCATCACATAAGGCTTTCAGATACAATTTGAATGTAACAAGTTTTTTCTGTATTCCTTTTGTCTCAGTTGGATTATAAAGCATAGTGATTACTATTCATTGGAATTGAATTACTCTTGTTTATATTTAGTTTCTTGTTTCTAAGAAAAGTAGAATGAATTACACATCTGCCTTTGTCCCATTGTACAGTGAGCATACACTCTGAGGCAATTGTTCGATAACAATGGATGAGTGCTGGAGAAACAGCACGGTGAGGAGGTGGATTCACAGAATCAGCTTAGAGACAAAATGTAAGCACAGATATTTTTCATTACAAGTGGTTCTCAGATTGCAACCAGGTTGTATTCCAAAAGGCATTTATATGGAACCTGGTCGTTCAGGTGTATAATTCCCCATAGAAACTATTTTAAATGGTGGGCTTAAGCTTAATTAACCCTGGATATAATTGAATTCCTAAGAGCAATCATCTGTGTTTTTGTGTGTGGTGGGTGAGTGGGGTAGGAAAGAAGGTGGTTTTTTTTGTTGTTTGTTTTGTTTTGTTTTGTATTTTGGTTTTTGTTCTTCTTTTTCTTTTTTTTAATTGAGCACTTGCTATAGAGTAGCCTCTGTGGTCAGTATTTTATTCCCATTTACAGTCCTATGAGATAGATACTATAGATCTGTCCACTTTATAGATGACAAAATAGTCACCTATTTTAGGATTCAACAGCAGGGCTTCATCCTTAACTCAGATGTGGCTCAAAATTAAAAATAAGTGGGATTTACAGGTCCCAAATGTCCCTGTAGACTGAGACTGTGCTTGGTCCCCTCAGTGACGCCTCTGGCTTTCCTTTCCTCCCTGAAGAGTTCCATACTCAACCCTGGACTTCCTTCTTCCTCAAGCAAACTCAGTTCCTACAGTGGCCAATTGCAGCTGGGTATTAAGAGGAAAGCACCCTGATAGAGGACCACTGTTTGCCGAGCACTTAAAATACATCAGGCTCCATTGGAGAAACCAGGGACATGGTGGTAAAAACATGAAATTGCTGTCATTGCCTTGTCCTGTGATCAGAGAAGTAAGCACAGAAACAAAGAAGCAGACAGGGAATGGCCAGAGCTATGCAGAAAACAGAAGGTGGCATGACTGATGGGGTAGGAGAGCAGGAGGAGAGGGAGGGAAGCCCACTTCCCCCGGTAGAGTTTGAGCTGAGATTGAGTGAAGGATAGCAACAGCCATCTGAAGACTTGGGCAAGGGGCTTACAGGCAGAAAACACCAGGCAAGAGACTCTTAAGAGGTGAAAGAGCCCATCGCTTTAAGAAACAAAGAGAAAGCCAGTAGGTCTGAAGCAGAGAGTGAAAGGGGGCAGGTGGAGGAAACCGAGTGGGGAAAGAAGTCTTGGTCACCATGAGAGCGGTTTTAGGGAAGAGCTCCCGACCTGGTTTGATTTGCTTTTGCCTCATTGTTCTGTCTATTAAATGCAGAACGGACTATGAGAAAACAGTTCAGGGGAAGATGGAAAATTCAAACTGAGACAACTGTGACTTAGATCAAGGTCATTCCAGCGGCGCTCAGAAGTGGTCAGCTTTGGGCGTATTTTGAAGAACACACAGAAATTAATAGTACTGGATATGGGATCAAGAATGGCCAAAAAAAAAAAAAAAAGAACAGCCACTTGGTTTGTGGAGTGGTCTGAAAAATAGTATATAATGGTGGTATTGACAAGGAAGACACCTAAAGGTGCAGGTTTGGACTGGGTCGTGATGGGGTAACGCACGATGAAAGGATAACTCATGGTCCTGGAAGTCTTCTTTGTAACTGATAAGTTCTGATGCAAAGACATCATTATTTGATGGAATTTTCACCATTATGATAGTGAAATAAAACACAGTGGTGAAGACTGGATACAGATTTGGGGAAGAGGCTGGGGGAATGACAGAGATATGTCTCACCTACTATGCACATTATCTCTAATTGTTTTCACTCATTTTACCTCCAGCATCACAAATTGTCAAACATCTCCATTTGATTTCTGAATAATCGGCCTTTATTGGTGCCAGGTAGAGCAAAGCTGGCAGTAGCCATTCTTTCTTGATGGGTTATTTTGCAATTCAATCCTTGGTGGGTAAGACAGAGGCTGCCTGTGTAAGAGTGATGACGTCCAAGCAAACAGAAAACCATGAACCAGCTAAATGGGGTGAGTGGGCATGGACATCTTTGTATATGCTTAACGTTCCTAAAGTGCTGTCCAAGGGAAGGTTTCTGTTTAATATCATGAGATTATTCTTGGCCTCATAGTCTCTAAGGGGGAATATGGATGCCTACTTGTAGGGCTTTTTGTGGAAGATTGGTTCCTTTGCATGAAAGACCCTATCGAAATGCCAAGAGGAGAGAAAGAGGATAAGGCCATGTTTGCCAAACGCATGGAAGTCAGGTCAGTGCCAGAGCATCTCACTGAGGTAATCCACAGCCTGAAGGGTGTCTTATTGGGAATTTTAGTACAAGCCGTGGTAGAGTTGTATTATGTAACACAACAGAATTCATAAGCGTTATGTTCCTCAGTTTGTTTATCTGTAAAATGGAGACAGTAACGTCTACTCCATAGGAACTGACTTTTATGACTAACTAATAAAAAGGAACTAACGAATTTCAGATGCACTCACGCAGACAAAAATGAAAGTCAAACTACTTTTATTGCTGCAAGAATAAGGCTTATGATCGCACTTAAACAGTTAAATGAACTTGCATGGACATTCTGCCCTTCCATTGGAAAAGTTATCTAAGATTTCATCAGGGCAATAAGATCCTTACAGATGCTTCTAGTTAAAGGAATAAGTAGGCAAAATAATAACTGGTTTCTACAACAGTTCTTTGAGGAATATTGCTGTTTGCCTCTAAAATTCATTAAATCACTAAAGAGCTGTAGAATATATCATCGGTTTTCTTTTCTCATGAACATCTGATGAGAGTCATTATCATTTCCACGTTTACGGCCCTTCTGAAAATCATGCACAGAATGCAAAAGTTTGTATTAGCTGATGATTGCCTATTGATCCATGTGTTAACTGGGATGATCCATGTGTTAACTGGGAGTGATTTGGGCCCTACAATAAAGATTTTGCCAACCTAGGAGGGATCACTCTTACAAGTAGCATTTGATGCACATCATCTGCAGAGGCCAACATTAAAAATTGAAAAATAAAAGTATGAAGCTCCAAAAGTTGAGCAATTAGACAATGTCTTTTCCTGTATCTAAATTCACCCCCGACCCCAAGATATCCAAGAGAGACATTGTTTCCCTAGGCCCCAGCTGAGCATCAACACCAAACAGTACCTAATTAGGCCAACTGGATAACCTTTCTCTTATTCATGATGTATAATTAACTGTCTGGTTCCCTATTCGGTAATTCCTGGACGGCCAAGGTTCTGGGAAACTACTTAAACCAGACCTGCCAACACAACCCCACCTTGGATGGTGAGATCAGTTCCTCTGTGTGATCTCAGTGAAATAGCTCAGAACTCACCATGCCCTCAATCATCATTAGCCTACCCTTGTTAGGACCTCCACCATAGTCCAATAACCATTTCCTTGCCTTTTTTTTTTTTTTATTGTCAAAAGCCTTGAGCCTTCTAGAGGTATCTTGAGGGAGCATACCATACCACTTAGAACATAAGCTTTCCATCAGACTGACCTGATTAGATTCCCAACTCCATCAATTATTAGTCTGTGAGCTTGGAAACAATATTTAACCTCTCTGAACTTCAGTTCTTTCAAAGGTAAGATGGTTGTAATAGACCATTCTTCACCCACTTCTGAAAAATTAAAACTACTGTGTGGAAAGCATCTAGCAGAGCTCTTGACTCGTGGGTAAATGCTAGTTGCTATTCTGATTCTTATACGAAGACTTCATTTTGATCTCCTGAGTCCTTCCCTTTAAGCTGAGGTTTTGAGCCCCTGTAACAATTGCCAGATTTTTCTAGCACCAACAATCTGTGTCTCATCCTAGAGGATATGCTTGATTTCACTTATCGTTCTATATGTCCTCCTACTAAAATCAGATTTTGTGAATGGTGAGGTGAGCATGAAAAGAAAAAGTCAGAACTTGAAGGCTGGACAGTGTTCCAGGGCATGAGAACTTGGACAAGGATGTCCAATAAATACTGTTGACCCTTGAAAAATATAAGGGTTAGGGCCATCGACCCCCCCCCCATCGCCACCATGCAGTCAGAAACCCATGTATAACTTTTGGATCCCCCAAACCATGTAGATGGTACAAAGGAATGAGGACAGATGGGCAAAATCCTGAGGTTGACCCAAAATATTTCCTGCTCTGATTCATTTGTGCCAGGTACTTTCTGGACATTGCCCCAGAGCCCACTTTGTTGTTGAGTCTTTTAAGTGACTTTGCAGAGATGAGAAAGAACGTTACATGTATACAAAACTTGTGAGCAATGAGAATATAGTCCTTGCATGGAATAGAGTCATAGCGTTCCAGAAATAATATGTTTCTATTAGCATATGAAAATGACAATATGGCATGAGTTACTAAATGTCATACAAAACATCAGAAGTAGAACGAGAGAAAAAATCTCCAATATTCTTCAATATAAAAATAGCCTATATCCCTCTTCAAAACACAACTGATCCATATGTCTACATGACAACAAAGTCTAATAAAGATGTTTTGTGTTATGGAAATGTTAATAGGACAATGCTTTATCCGCTATGGGAGTAATGAGGAATTCATTTTCAACCTAAACGTGAGTCCTCCAATTTTGATATAAATTCATTATGGAAAGGAGCAGCGGTTCATTAACTCCTAGAGACGTCATGCTTATTAAGTATTTAATGAATTTAACCTTTATGTTAAATATAAAACACTAAGAACCCGTAGCTTCCAAACCTGCAAAACTCCTAATCCATAGCCCTTGTAATCCAGGGGATGGGCAGTAGCGTCTGTGAAGTTCAGAGATTTTAATGTGGTGAAAACTTAGTCGGTCTGTGCTTTCGCTTGGTGTTGTCTATCTCACACCAACGAATTGTGCTTTTTTCTTTCACTGTGGTCAATTAGATGGGATTATTTCATTTCCAGAGACTGTTTTTACACAGGCTGTGGAGCTGTTCAGTGAAATATAATCCAACTCGGCCCCTTCTGCATTCAATAAAATCGTCAGTCAGTGTTGGGGGAGCAATCATGGAAATGATGAAATAGCAGCAGTGCTGAAAATAAGCAATGGAAAATTCTGCAAAAGCTAAAATTATACCACTGGGACTTCCTTGATCACCACAGCCCTTCTCTGGCCGAAAATCAGTTCTCCCTAAGAACTGAGAACCTGTCTTGGAGAGGAAAAGTGTTCTCGCGCGGGAGAATTGCCTTTTAGGGGAGCGCTCTCCTTGATGTGACTGTGTCAGATATTATAAGGTGATCTCTACTGGTCTCTTTCACATTTTCAAGCATTTTCTCTTGCTTTGAGGTGCCACTGCTGTCCGAGGCATTTGGTCCAATGGGTTATTTATCAGGAACCCTCGAGCTCTGGGTATTAGCGCGTGCTTTGTCGTAGGCAACTCTTGGACTGTTTAAACCAGCACAAATGTGACATCAGGATAAATACATGAGAAATAGTATATTTTTAAAAGTCTAAAGAATTTCTTGCTCCCTCTCAGGAAACAAGAGTCTACAGCTGATCTGGGAAGGATAGGAAAGGTATCATTTCCTGGGTTGGAGGAAAGTGTAAAGGAAAATCAGTGATAAGTTAGGCTCTGTTAGAGCCATCTATTAAGTCCAAAAGGCCATTATCTTGCCTTGATTAGAGAGAATACGTCGAAAAGGGGTAACTGATTGCATAATAAGGAAAACCTAAGATAACAATTTTGAACAGGAAAGTTGAAAACAAGAGCAATGTCAGGAATGCTTTGAAGAATTAATCAAAGTCACCTGAGGACTGGCCAAAGCAGAGAGACAGAGTTCTTTTTTTCTTTCTTTTAATTTTTTAAAAAATATTTCCAGGGAAAGAACAAACCAGAAAACCATATTTGTTCTAAAGCTTCAGAACTACCACCATTACCACAGCCCACCACAGTATTTGTATTTAAACCCGTATCTAGAATGTCTCACTTTCATCCTGTTATATAACCTGTTTGTGGTCAACCAGTTCGGCTTTCAGTAGTTTAAAGATAAAATATTTCCCCCAGCTTAATGGACCTTGGTGCTTTTGAATATAACTTTTTAAAAAAAATTACATTGGCTGCATGTTGCGGAAACAAAATAACATAGTTAGCGAGTATGGGTGGTTCTTTGAAACTACCATTTGTCTTGGCCTCCAAAGAAGCCGTCTCTGTTTCTTGCTCTCCGTTTATGCTGTGGATACTGAGCACGAGTGGACTCCGGGTGTCAGCGTCCCCGTCTGTCACATGGAACCTGCCTCAGCTTGAATGTGGCGTGTCACACCAACTTACTGGGCAAGAACTAACCAAACAAGATGAGAAATCAGCCCTTTCTCATGTGAAAGCTGTTTCTTTTAAAAGCTATAAATGACTTGCAGACCAATAGGGTAGAATAGTAAGTTCCAGCCCCATCAAATACTCCCTACTTTCCCCTTTTGAAAAAAAATATAATCACCATGGCAACTATGTGAAGAGTAATTCATGCACTTTGAGAATATAGGGGTATGTCTCTAAAGTGCATTGGGTTTCTTAAAAGAACGTTAGCATATACATATATGTTCATTAAAAATTCAGGGAAATAAGCAACATATAAAAGTTGGAAAACAGGGGCACCTGTGTGGCTCAGTGGGTTAAGCCTCTGCCTTCCGCTCCGGTCATGATCCCAGAGTCCTGGGATCAAGCCCCACATTGGGCTCTCTGCTCAGCGGGGAGACTGCTTCCTCCTCTCTCTCTCTGCCTGCCTCTCTGCCAACTTGTGATCTCTGTCAAATATATAAATAAAATCTTTAAAAAAAAAAAGTTGGAAAACAGCCTCTTCCCAGCACTACTTAGGTGGGTTTTATTCTATACGCAAGATGTGGAGTATGTCTGAAATGAAGAAAATGCTGGTTAGATTAGACAACTGGCTCAACGTTTGTGACTTTATAAGTTCCATAGATCATTCAACATAGGAACCTGAATAAAGTTTATAATAGTATAAAATTCACATGCCAATAAAGGGACTTTTTGCAAAGGCTTTAAATAGCACTAATGTTTTCCCAGATTCCAATTGAACTTGTTGTCTTTCTTCTCTGGATTTGGGGCTTCTTGAGGAAAAAAGTTAATAACATTTCTTTTACATTAGGAAAACATATAAATGTCTCAAAAAGCAACCTCAACATCCTTCTGTTAGATCCCTGCCAAAAACAAACTCTTTTAAAATAGACCAAGTTTCCATAGAGAAGAAAGCACATTTACTTCAATTCATTTTCCGATATTTCACTAACTCTGAAGTAGAGGAAGCTGTGCATGAAGTGGGTTCAGTGTGATGAAGATCAGGGGTTCAGACAATCACTGGAGGTGGAGAGAGGAGGGCTTCTTCTTTTGGGTAAAACCTCATCACTGACAGCAGTAATAGTCTTTGAATTGGGGCTTTTTGTTCTTCATACCTGTAGGTCACGAGGCACCTGTTCTTCCTGAGGACTTACCCTCACATCTCAACTCTTGTGTGCTTTTCCCGAAAGCAACACAATATTTGCTGGCTTTCCTATCATCTCTTGACACCCAGCCTTCTCACAGAAGCTCATTTTGGCCTTGACTCTTGACTTTGCCTTTCTTATGACATAGACCATGACATTGAGTCCGACACCAATGTCAACAGACTTCATTTTTTGTATAAACTTTGTCACTGGATCAATTGACATATTATACTTATCCAAGTGAGATACGTTGGTTATTTCTTTATAATTGAATGGCCACTGGTGATTTGAATAATGAGTATTTTTGAAATATAAATAGCGGTGGCACAGCATGCTGGTAAGTTAAGTATCAAATCTACCTAGGAATCAGCAGGTATTCTTGATGACTCAGTACCTACTTTTACTTTCTGGTAGTTCAGCATCTCTGTAGCTACAATTATATTTCATGTGCATCTTATCAGGATTCTTGGAAAAGAATACTGTATATCAATTATTGTAAGCAGGTGGGCTACCAACATTTTCCTGTAGTTTAGAAGACTGTGATCTAAGCCCAAGACCAGTGCTTCCTTCCAAATCCCCTGAGATTAGATAACTCAGTATAAGGGTTTGGAAATAAAATTAGACCTAATATATTATACCCATGGGTCACCCACTTGAAACTAAACATACACGCATATTAATTATTTTGACAAAGTATCTCCTGCTTAGTTATAAGAATATATTTTAAATTAAGTAAAATGTAGATAAGATTGCAGGCTTTTCCATAGTGATTTTCTTTTTTCTTTTTAGGGTGCAGTAGAAACATTACTATTATGTGCAAAATTGATATATTGACTTTGTTTTCTTGTTATTTAGTCATTGTGTACTTGAGGTTGACAAGGGCAATTGTGTCCCACTAATGTTTATCAGTCACTATATGTGCCAATTGCTCAAACTTTTTATAAAGCAATGATTAGAGTTATAATCCTGCTCCCTTTTTATTGCTATGTGCAATTCTCTTAAAACTACTTTTAACCTTCTGGATCCTTGAGTTTAAAAAATATTTCCCAATACACATGTTTGCTGTTCCAATAAGCATTTTAAAGATGACATACGGTTTTATTTAGTTAATCCATTCATGAATACTGAAAAAATAAACCAGGCCTTTTAAAACTTAGCTTGTTTTCTTATTCTCATTATTTTAACGCCAGTGGAAAAGAACATTCTTTTTGTAAGTAAAGAGATATGAGGAATATTGGATCTATAACCATATTGTGGTTGGCTTATGTTAAAAATGTTCCAGTCTTGTTAAAATATAGCTCTTTGTAAAAACATAATGAAGTATTACTTTGTTCTTCTCTTCAATTTTGAATCACTGAATTGGATTTCATTCTGAAAAAGACAATAGTCACGTTATGCTTACTATTTTCTCTGCATGCATAAAAAATATATATGTAAACATACACATATAGATATGCAAATATATTAAAAATTGACCAAGTGGAAATAGAAATGTGTTTTAGAATAATTACCAGAATACGGTTGAAGAATAACTGTTGACATATGTTGCACCCATCATTACACATATTCCAACATATACAGGAATTTGCAATTTAAAAATAAACATCTATCAACTGATGTGTTATATAAAGTGTTGTGGGTTCAAATCAAGCAGTGAAAACCTAACATTTAAAAGGAAAGATTAGTACTGGTATGGTTAAGTTCCTGAGGAAAGACCTGATACTCAACTTTGAAACATTCTCTTACTTTTTGTGTTATCTTGTGCTTTATGAAATCCATACCTTTTTAAGTAATTCCTCTTCTATTTTTAGTGCAAAATATTAGAAAAATTAAAAACAGCAATGAGGGGTGCCTGGGTGGCTCAGTCAGTTAAGCATCTGCCTTCAGCTCAGGTCATAATCCAGGATCCTGGGATCAAGCCCCACGTTGGTCTCCCTGCTCAGTAGGGAGTCTGCTTCTCCCTCTCCCTCTGTTCTCTCTTTTGCACTCTCTTTCAAATAAATAAATAAAAATCGTTAAAAAAATAAAAACAAAAACAGCAATAAGAGCTCTAATTCATTAACTAAGTTTCTGTATCTCACGCTGAGAAGTTGAACTTGCATCCCAGAGGTCATTAAATGAGCATGTTTAGAGCGCACATGATGCAAGCTCTTTCTGCATTATAGATGATCAGCGGTGGTCTGCCTCCAGCACTCCCTTCTCTGGCTTCCATGACACCACTCTGTTCAGTTTCCCTCTTGTTTCTTTGCTGTGTCTTATAGCTGCTTCACAGAACTGTCTTTCTAAATGCAGCTGACCACCTGTACAAAATGTTTACACTCGCCCAAGAAAGTCTTCTCCATGCCAGCAGCTACAATTACTATCTGTACCTTCATGTCTCAAATGTGTATCTCCAGCCCAGGCCTCTTCTTGGTAGTCCAGCCCCAAGTATCCCACTTTGCACTTGCATGTGTCCATTCCTCGCTCTCTGAGGCTCAAGACTGAGCTCATGATCTCTCCCTTCAAGCTCAGTATGTTCTTCCATTTTTCCCTTCCCCCAGGACCGATAGCACCATCTTCAGAGTTGCCCACCCCAGATACTAGGAGGCATAGTTGATACCACCCTCTAACTCATGCATTTCCTTAATTCATTCACTGCTCCTCATATCTTGCCACAGCCCCGGTCCAAACACCTGTGTACCTTGCCTTCTTTGTCCCCAGAGTTTCCAAACTGGGTTCCTTGCACCCAATTTTGCTTTTTCCTGGTCCATTCTCTACACTATAGCAGACCTTAGTCTGATATTCACGTGCTCTAACTTCCTGATGACTTTCCATCTGCTTCAGAAAAGAAGGCCAACATTCTTAATGTAATACACCATATTCTGAACCATCTGACCCCTGCCTACCTTTGTAGTAACTTCCTTTTGAACCACTTTCCCTGTGGCCCCCTGCTCTTCAATTTGCTGCTGCATTGTCTTCCAAGAGTAGCCACTATACTCTCTCTAGACCCGTCTCTTCTAGAAACTTGCCCTTCTCTGCCCTTCTCCATCAAGATGTAGGGTCTCTTTACTTTTCTTGGAACTTGAGCAGGCTTGTGGCTATTGCAAATAATAGACAAAGGCAGATGTGATGCTGTGTGACCTTCAAAGCTAGGTTATTTTAAAGGAATGATGCTCCCACCCAGCCCCTCCAAAGAGACTTCATGGACAGGCCTCGGTGAAGAGGAACTGAGACATGAAGCCAACAGTCAGCATCAACTCCCAAGTATGTGAGTCACAGGCCCTCAGATTATTCTAGTTTCCTTCAGGTCTACTAGCTAAATCTCCAGAGATCACAGAGCTGAGGGAAACCATCTCTACTGTGTCCTGTCTAAATTTTTGACCCCCCAAATTAATGAACACTAACACATGGTTGTTTTACGCTATGAATTTATGGAGTGATTTGCTACACAACATTAGATAATCAGAATGATCATCTTGGCCTTTTTCAGTGCCCCACTCTTAAAATACCACCTTTTTCTCTAGCACGTTCCCTCTCCTGGACTCTTTCACACAAATCCTCACTAATCACTCAATAATTAATGTTTCCTTATGTTTCAGAAATCAGCTCATGTTTCAGCAAAGGGCAGTATAGTTATGGGGCATAGGAAGAACACATTACCAGAAAACCATGCATCCTGTACCAAAGGAATAGACGTAAAGAATAATGGAATTATCTGGCATGTCATGGGTATCAGACACAGGCCTCAAGGCATCCTGGAAGCCAAAAATTTTACTAAAACCTAAGAAAAAACAACGGGCAATCAATTCAAATTTCATGGGCCATTCCCAGGAATATGTGCAGATAACACTTTGGGGGCCATTTTTAAGTTCTCAGTAATTTCTTACCCCCTGCAAAACCCCCTCCCCTCAGGTCAACATTAGGATAAATCACTGTCAAACAGTGGCCACCATGCCCCCTCCCCATGGTCAAAGGATTATTCTTACAAGGATAGTGGCATGTAGAGGAAGGACCTTTGCTATATGTGGAAACTATTGGGAATAACTGTAAGGAGATATAGGACCGCTTTAATAATTTTTATGACTGATCGAAAAATCTATCTTATTTTTTGTGTGTGCTTTCTTTTCATGAGTTTTCTCCTAGCACATACACACGGTTTCTTCTTACAGAGTCAGTATATCGTGAGAGCAGTTTCACCCTGTATCTTTAAGGTATTTTAGGCATTTTTTAGCCTATCAGATAACCCTCCCACCAATTTACTGGTCCCTCATATCAAACTACTCCACTTTTCTTTCCGAATAAATGGTGGGTATGCAAAGAGACCAAGAGGTTTGTTTGATTTGGAAACAGTATCCAAAGAATTGTGTCTCAGCCTTGAGCCCAGAACTTCGCCTTATCCCAGATTGCTACTTGTTACTCACATGAAGCTTTGGTTTGGTTTTCAATGTTTTTCTAATTGTGGTATAATTGACATATAACATATTAGTTTCAGGTATATGGCACAATGATTTGGTATTTGTATACACTGCAGAATGATCACCAACCGTGAATCTAGTTAACATCCATCACCGTAAACATTTTTTTTTTCTTGTGATGAGAACTTTTAAGATCTACTCGCTGAGCAACTTTCAAGAATGCACTACAGTATTATTAACTAGAGTCACGGTGCTGTACATTGTGTTTTAAAATTGAAAGTTTGTACTTTTTGACCCCTTTCATCCATTTCACTCCCCTCCAGCCCCAGGGTCTGGCAATCACCAATCTGTTCTCCATATTTATGAGCTTGGTTTTCTGTTGCATTTTGTACTTTTTAGATTCCAAATATAGATGAGGCATTATAGTGTTTGTCTGAATTATTTCACTTAGCATACGCCCTCAAGGCCCATCCTTGTTGCCACAACTGGCAAGATTTCATTGTTTTTATGGCTAAATCATAATCCATTATATAAATAAACCACATTTTCTTTATCCATCAATGTCTTGCCTTTTGTAAGGGATACCACAGCGAACATGGGGGTGCAGATATGTTTTCATTTTCTTCAGATAAATACCCAGAAATGGAATTGCTAAGTCATGTTCTTTTTTGATGAACCTCCATAATGTTTTCCATAGTTGGCTACCCTAATTTACATTCCCACCAACACCGTACAAGGGTTCCCTTTTCCCCATATCTTCATCAACACTGGTTATTTCCTTTTGGTAAAAGTCATTCTAACAGATGGGAGGGATAACTCGTTGTGGTTCAGGTTTGCGTTTTCCTGATGATCAGTGATGTCGAGCACCTTTTCATGTGCCTGGTTGCCATCTAAAAAATTTCTATTTGGATCTTCTGTCCATTTTTTAAGTTGGATTTTTTTTCTATTGAGTTGTATGAGTTGCTTATGTATTTTGGATCGTAATGCCTTCTCAGATATATGATTTGCAAGTTTCTGGGTTTTTTTGAGATAATAAAGTCATATTCTCCTTTCTGTTACACGGTCCAACTCATGACTGCAATAATAACACAGGTTTTTTCCCCAGTTTTTTCCCAATAGATATGCTAGAGCTTCTATAGTCAAATAAGTGCCCTCCTCCAGCCTAGTTCGCTCGGGCGGCCTTGTTTTGTCAGCGTTCAATGCACACGGTAATTGCCATCAGAGAGATTGCAATTACAGAGA
The DNA here is from genome assembly GCA_003697995.1 of Taxidea taxus jeffersonii. NCBI lineage: Eukaryota > Metazoa > Chordata > Mammalia > Carnivora > Mustelidae > Taxidea > Taxidea taxus. Next base: position 39,381 of record ML110587.1, read on the forward strand.
TGTATCAGGGTTTTGGGTGTTTTGTTTTGTTTTGTTTTGTTTCGTTTCAGAGAGAGAAAGAGAGTGTGTACATAAGCAGGGGGAGGGGGAGGGGGAAGGAAGAGAGAGAACCTTAATCGGGCTCCAGTGCAGAGCTCAGTCCCACAACTCAGAGATCATGACCTGGGCCAACATCAAGAGTCAGATGCCCAACTGATGGAGCCACTCAGCTCCATAAAAATAAAATGCCAGTTGTGCTACTTTGGAGTCATTGAACACTTGTCCTTGTTCTAGTAGATTTTTCTTAACTCCCATCCCTTGTTCTTCTGGGCCACTTTACTCCAGGCCTCCCTCTCTCCTCTGATGCTAACATCAGCAGCTGAAGGACTTCTAGGGACCAGTCGAGAACCCAAAGTGACACCTCTGGGAAGAAAAGCGATGAGGTTCAAGGAGAATCTGTTGGATCATCGACTATGAATACCATGGATACAATTAACTGAGCACTCTGAATTTGACCAATTGAAGTCAAATTTTGTCTAAAATTGCATTTTCATTTTAATGAAAGACCTAATCTTTCTCTGTGAGTCAAGTGTTCTATATATAATTTTGAGAACTCTGGTTACCCTAAAATTAGTGAAATTGGGAGCTAATATGCTAACACACTGCAGCTAGCTGCCATTAACCTCCTGTTCGATCGGAGACACCCAGGGGAGCAAATCCAAGGTCTCCATTCTCGACCTAGGGGGACATCAATAATCAATCAAAAAGCCCTTTCCCAAAAAGCCCCAACTAGACATCACCATTCTCATCATGGCATCCCAGCCAGGCACCGCCAGCCTGCCCCCCCAAAAAAGAAAAAAAATGGAATTTCTTTGCCATTTCAGAAATAAAGATAAGCCTATTTTCTCCAGAAATGTATTACGGAAATTGAGAGATTTTTATGAGGAAAAGAGGATGCTAGCAGGGAAAGAAAGGACCTCAAGGTGACGAGAGGGCCCCTCCTATGGTTCTCACAGCAGCACATTAGACTAAATTAGATTTATTAAATTAGCTAATTGTCATGTTGGAAGGCACAGGCAGGCTGATCCTGAGATGAGAAACAAAACAAATAGGTTGCAGTCGAGCGGATGGGGCACTGGGGAGGCGTTTAGCCTCGCTCAACTCCAGGCAGCCAGGCCTAATGAGGTGCACCAGGGGCTGCAAGCTCTCTAGAAGTCTCTGAGCTCCAGAGGACAGGCCCTGGGACCAAAGACCCGTCTCGAAGGGGTCAGCCTCTCCAACTGACATGTGCAGAGATTAACAAAATGTTTAATTAATGGTAAGGTTCATCAAGCCCAAGAAGCCAGTCCTGGCTATACTTCTAAGAGCAAAGTCCAGTCTGCCAGGAAGCATTTTTATTTATTTATCAATCTATCTATTTATTTATTTATTTGTTTTACAAATAGTCAAAATGAGACTGAGGATTTTAATTCAGGGACGCAGGACATACCCCTTTGTGAAAGGGAATTCAAGGGAATTAAATGACGCTCTACTTTTTTCTTTCTCCTCTGTCACTGTAACTCATGAGCTCTATAGGATCGGCTGGTGTGGGAGCAGTCTCGAGGGGGGCCTGTGTGGGAGCGCAGGTCTCCCCGGGGACTGCCCCCAACTGCCCCCACTCTCCTGCAAAGGCCATTTAGTTGTCAGCGAAGACTGAGAACTCAACTCTACATAATGGCATCCAGGTGGTCTTACAGTCCTTAAACCCCCTTACCTCTTGTTAGAATGTTAACAGCAGTGGAAAAAAGAAAAGTCACACTTAAAAATAGCATCCTGAACATCTTTGTTTTTCTCCATTTGCACTTCCTACTAGATTCATAAAATGGCAGCTATGACCAAACATGGTCGTGTCTTGTGCAGGTGTTCCGAAACCCGTCCTTTCCTTGCTGTGCTCTTTTCATTCCTGAGTCTCACATTTTAAGATGACTGTGTTCATCTTTACTTGCCCCTAATATATTAGAGAAAACTTGCATGGCCTTTAAAAACACCAAGTTTGTTCTGTAAAAATCTTGGATGTTCCTCAGCATGTGTCAGTAAAAATTTTCATAAATCGGTTAGTCTTTAATTGATGATGTTGGGAGCCTGACATTTTCAGCCACTCAAAATACCTGAGTGGTTAAGCATCCCTCCCTGGTGATTCAATTTACTCTCGGGTATGTTTTTTCTTCGCCCCTGTTTTAGAGACATTTATACCTTCCCTGTAATATTACACAGATGAGGGAGATAAGTAAGGGACTGTGTAGATGTGCTACATGAAACAAAATATTATTACATCCATACCTCTGTTTTTCTTTCTCTGTAACAAATTTCTTGAATTTCTCATGCTATAATCAAGACACTTGAGGTTATCTGACCCAGGGAAGCTTTAATGGCAGTAAAATACTTTGCCCTATTTATTAAAAAATGTACTTAGTTCTAAATCCTCTCAGAGAAATAACATTATTTGCTCTTACTGCCTTGGTTAGCTGGGCATGTTTTTGTTTTTATATTTTTACCTAATACCATATTTTTAAAGGCAGTTTTCACAACTGCTTTGTGCTCAGCCCCATTGATGTCCCCCAAAAAGCTCTTTGGGTCTGGTCTGTGTGGTCTCTGGGAAGACCCTTGACTTCAGAGGAAGCCTTGAGAGCCATTCCAGCATGGAGGTCTAACTAGAGAGCGTGGTGAAATCCACTGGCCAACATTCTCCATAAGCAACTTCTACTTGCCTAAAATAGCTTTAGGAATATGTGATTGAGTCCCAAGTATATCCATAATATCTTTAAATAATAATATCATCAAGGAAAAACTATTTTTTTGCCAAGGAACATAGGTCATTAGCATATAAAAAAGATGCTTTATTCCTTTTTAAAAAATTATCCTGAAATTTGTTTTTAATATGTATTTCAAATTGTTTTCCAGCATATATTTATGTAAAAAAAAATAATTTGAAATGCCAATGTGTGAATCAACCTACAATTTAGAACAATTTAAATATAAAATATAGCATTTATAATTTGGGCCATTTCAATTTTTTTCTGGATTTTCTCAGGAACTCATTTACCAAAAGTGATAAAATTCCTCCAAATATGCCCTCATTGTTTGCCTTGTAATTAATGTGTATTCCAAATATAGACAAGATGATGTGCAAAACTAGGTGGTCTGGGGATTTTAAATAGATTTTAGAGAGCAAGTTTTGGAATTGGCTGCCTTCAGCCAGTCTCCCTCATGGACAGTTCTGCTTCCCCAGCTCCTCCCTCCCTGGCCAGTGCCCCCTGCTGTTGTCCTCATCCAGTCCCCCGACCTCCCAGCTATGGCGGGCACCAGTGGATGAAGCCCTGTTCCAGCCAGTCCTGCCTAAATACTGTATGAGCACAGCGAGAAGCTTGATAGATTATGAACTAAGTTGGTAGAGAGGTTTCTCTGTCTCTAATCTCCTATCACGCTTGGTGAAAATGAGCTTGCTGGTACGTAAAATAAAATGTCCTTTGTCGGGGACCACATTCTATATGGCAACGAAGATGGGTGTTGTAAAGATCAGTGTTGAAGGTGGGGGAACGCAACATGCAGCCTGTTTTGAAGAGAGAATATGATTTCCGAGACTCATTTCTTCACTATAAACTCCTTATTGGGAAGTTTCATTGTGGCAACATATAAAATCCAGATACACACACAACTTACTTAGCTAGGAATTAAGAAATGAGGCTCCCACAGAATAAAATAATGACGCGAGCTTGTTAAGGCCTTTTTCTTCGAGTCGTTGCATGCTTTGTATGAGGACCATATGAAGGGCGTGGTAGAAGACCGTAAATTACCATTGTATGAATCTGCATAACAAAATGTCACGAGAGACCCAACTGGAACTTCTTAAGAGACCTGCAGCATTTTCCAAGAGAAGGACGGAGACGATTTTCTCTTGCTCTTTTACAAACTGAAGGCGCACTTTATGATTTATTGGTGATGTCTTTAGAGGAAGAGAAAACAGAACGAAAGTCTTAAAGCTTCTGACCAAGGTAAGGAGCTTATGATGTTATATCAAATGATAATGCCAACCACACGAAATATATGGTGACGCAGGAAAATACGTTGTTTACTTCCCAAGAGCTGGAAATGGCGTTATGAACATCTGGGCTTAGAGAACGTCTAATTCCAAATGAGTAGTTATTTGGTTCGTACACTCAGATAAAGGACGATTTAGTTCTGTTCTGGTAGGAGATGATTCTTTCGTTTTTCAATACTAATTAATGTATGTGGTATGAGATCAACCTGCTAGCTTTCTCCTGGTCACCTTGGGAATTTCAGCCCAGAATCCTGAGCCTTCCACCGTCAGCGGCCAACCACCCTGATGAGCCACGGCCACCATCACACAGACTTGTAGTTGTTGTTGTTGTTGTTGTTTTCCTTAACTATTTGTTGAACAAGAAATGTGAGCTGAATGGGAAAAAATGTGGGTGCGTTGTAATCATTTGGCATGCTTGAAATGACCTGAATGGATGGGGATGTTTCGCCTCAGAGAGTCTTTCTCTAGCAGTGTTCATGGAAAGTAGGAAAGCCAGCATCACATTCCAACCTCAAACTCAGACATTCCTTGACAAGTTACTTGAGTCCCCAGCATCACTCTGACTTTCATGTCATGAGGATAATAATATTTATCTAGCCTGGATGAAATCTTCTGTTGCCTGGCTCATAATTCCCTTTCAGTTTCTACATGCTTTGCAGAGAAGATTGATTGAACAGTTTGGTGCTTCCTATCACATAGTTGTATAAACAGTAAACAAACAGAGAAATCACATTTTGCCGCAGATCTTGAGATCTACCGATGGCTAATATTTGCTGAGCAGTCATCTTGTGCCAGATGGTATATATTATCCCTATGGCAACCCTGTGTGGATTTTGTTCCAATGTTTTTCATAAAAGACCAAGAAAGTTCCCCCAGGACGGTCCAAGGAGTAAGTGGCCGTGTTCAGATCATGGCTGTAAACATCAACAACCTGCCCAAATTGCCAAAAGCCAACAAGGGCAAAGGTGTCTCTCAGCAAGGACTGCAGGAAAGGAACTTGTGGAATGGATTGGGATCCCATGGTCTCATTGCCCAAGGCAGCTGCCTCGTTAATGATAATAGTGGTCTTTCCCTTTGCACGTCTCAAACTCCTCTCATGCTCTAGTGTTCGGTGGATATTGGGTGTTTCTTGGTCTGCACAACACCCTATTGTCCTAGTGGTGGCCACCCCCGCCCCTGTGGTTTGGAGATCTGCCCCCTTCTTCCAGATTCATATCCAGCTGAACAAAGAAATAGCAGATCCCCTCTGAGTCATGTTAACCCTAGGCTGCCGGTGTCCCATGGGCTGCTTCGCCGGTTCCAGTGCCGGCAAAGCAGCAAGAGCTGCTCCTCCGTCTGTGTTCTCATGTCCCACGCAGGGGAGTGGGATGAGGCAGGAGGGCGAGCTACAGTTCACTGCGTGGGTACTTCCTCCTCTGCTAAACACACAGAATCTTCGCTTCACTGCACTCTATTGCCACCACCTCTAGTTCAACTGGGTAGACCAGTTCCCGCAGAGTCTCTCACTGAACCATCGTACTTGCGTGTACCGATTCTGTTGTGAAAGGGTACAACGACCAAAGCAAGACTGACAAACTAAAGAAAGCAGGCGTTTAGCTTCCACGCCGGAACTGACCTGTAGTCTTGACCTCATGTCTTTTGGAAATATTACAGTAGAAAAAATATTTAGTTTTGGGGGGTTTTGGGGGGGATGGGGAGTTTGTTTTTGTTTTTGTTTCTGTTTTGGTTCAGTTTTGGATTTTTTACTTGGTTGTATAAGACCCAGAAGCCTGAAGGGAGCCAACAAATTGGGGTGTTTCTATCATTGCAGAGAGCCAAGGCTCTCCGACCAGCTCCGTTACAAAAGTATCCATAGCTTCTGCTCTGCCATGAAATGTCTGGTGAAATGGAAGGGACAGCTGTGGGGACAGCTCGAACATATTTAACCATGTTTTAGAAGCAAAGCTTGCAGGGGTCACTGGAACCGAATCGTGTTTTTTACCAGCTTCAAAATCCTCCAGTGGTTTTCGTCACTTCCAGGATGACACACAGATATAATTTTCACAGTGGGTCTCAAGGCTCAATGGGGACGGGTTCCTCTCCTGCCCTCCAGCCTCACCCGGGCCATGTTCTCCTCCCCAGTCAGTCCTGCCACCTCCTGACCCCAGAGAAGCTTCTGCTCCAAGATCTTCGCACAGGCCTGTCCTCTTCCTCTTCACTGCCCTACTGCCCCGCAGCACTGCTTCCTAGGTCTCTTCCTTCAACTTCCTCAGAAAAACGTGAAAATGGACCCAAGATTAGGATAGACCCTCTTTTATACCCTCCCATAAAACATCATTCTCTTCCTGGAAAAAAATTTACCAAAATGTGTAATTACCATATATTTATCTACTGGTTTAATGTTCTTCTAGATTCCTTGCCTTGTTCACCATTATGTCCCATCACCTAGGAATATTCTGGCAGACAATAGGTGAACAAAGAGTATTTGATGAATGAAATCAATATAAGTGAGAAAATGTAATATCCAGTTGTTAAGAGTAGTCAGTCTTTTACTTTCTCCCTTAAATGTTTACTTATTGAAAAGAAAGAACATGTATCATCTTTCTAACAAGAAAAATTAAAAAGTTCCAAAGGAAAGGAGAGAAAAGGACCACTTACTGAATTCCTAAACATTGGTCTGCTCAGGTGAATACACATACTCTAAAAATATGTTTAAGCTAACAAATTCATATTTTAATAAATATAAATATGAACATAATTCCTACCATGCTCTTCCCAATTCCTTTTTTTTTTTCCTACATCTACCTTGTTCACAAAGCATTCCAGAGAAGGAAAACAATGGGACCATTTTCAAACCATTTCTTAACTATCAAACACAACATGAAATGTCGAAATTTGGGCTCAGAGTATGATCCAGAAAATAATTGTCAACATACTTTAAACATGTATAAAATAATAGTAATTCTTCACACAAATCAGTTCAGCGATGTTAACAGCGTTTGTGGCACAGTGGATACGGGCTGGGGCTTGGGGGGAGGGGGTGGACCACCAGAAAACAAAAAACAAAACCCAAAACCCAAAAAAACCCTCTTCTAGCTTTTTAAATTTTTTTTTCCCCAAACATAAAAGCTTGCCCTGAGCAGAGGCATTTTTCACAGTGCTGTCAGCAGCAGACCTAATTGCTTTTCATGTAAATTAAGAATATGTACCTTTGTTTAAACAGTAATCTAGGTCAAAATGAGGTGGTTTATTTGTTTTAGGCTACTTGGAGGTTTGAAATGGCACTGAGAGCGAGCCATGAAAGTTCCTCCTCACTTGCATTTATTTAAGTAAGAAGATGTTGGTTTTTTTCTCTCTCTCTTTTTTTTTAAATATTTCTCTTTTTAACTTTATTTTTTCTCCAACTTCCACTGACCAATAACGGCGATCCGCTGTATATATCCTTGAAAGATCCCCAACAGCTTTGTTATTTGAAAGACTCGGGCTTTGGAGTGGCTGCTATTTATTTTTTAATATTTTCTCTTTGTGGAAGCTTGATGAATCTGAGAATGCCCACAGAGGGGAAATATTGACTTAAGACCATTTGCGTTTTGAGTTTGCCTCGGTAGAATTATGATAGGTTTTTCCTGCCTTCCTGGATACAGACACATTAGGGTTCTTGTCCAAAGAGATATAGAACTACCCTGATTATCAGAAAAATTTTGAACATAGATTATATCACAGGGAGGAACTTCTGACTGACCCCTTCTGGTTTATGGCACTGGCGAATTTAAGTGCGTGCGACCGATCGTTGGCCCCCTGCGCACAGAAAATTGTCTCTCAGCAGGTTTTTCTACCTGGAATCTGGCAAAAAGGCTTGTTCATTCGTTTGTGTTTGTTTTGAACATTTCATGACCGGGGAGTATTCTGTGGACAGGAGGCCACAAAGGGAGCTTATTTTTAAAGATCAAAGAAATGTTTTCTCATTTATATAATTTCTAGTAGCATAAATTAGCATCTGTATCAGAAGTCATTGTCATTGTATCTCCTTGTTGTCATGCTCTCGTGGATATCATGCACTAATAAAAAAAATAACTTAGAAGTGTTCCAGGTCCCGGGGAGGTCACAGAATTCTGAGTCTAAAATAGAGCCACTTTGTATAGAGGGGACCAATTGTTTACTGCTATGGGACTGTCACATCATTTCACCCACCGTCAGAGAACATTACAATGGTGCACTCCTATTACACATGTCATTCTTTGAATGTGTGGTTAATAATGAAGGATAAATAGGGAATGTAAACTCTAGCTCTGGGGGAAAAGGCAGTCATTCTAAAAATTAACTACTGGTCAGAAAGAAAATGCAGAATCAGGATTCTAAGAGAAATGTTTTTTTAAGAAGCTATGTTGGTTTTTTGGGTTTTTTTTACCAAAAAGAAATCAATAAATAAACCAGATGTTGTTGTATTTTGTATTTGTTTTGCTTACCAGACAGTGAACATTTTTGATGTCTATCCTAAACACTTCCAAGCAGCAGAAGTTTAGTAATGGGGGTAGAGAGAAGGAAAAGACAAGTTAAGACACTGTAGCAATTCAAATATGAAAGAACAGAATTCTTTTCTACCTGTTCTGGGAGTTAGAGTGGAACTGGATAGTGTTGTTTGTGTTACATTTATGTATGTGGTCTTTATTTATACTCTGCCTTCAAACAAGCGATGTACGGTGTGCTTATTTATACTCAGCTTTCTACCAAAAATGTTTAGGGTAGCTAAATCTTGCTGTTGCTAATTTATAAAATGAACTTCCATTTTTATTCGTAAAACTATGAGATGCACGTGGAACACTGCAAAAGTCTTCTTGTTATTCTTGTATGTGTATGAAAAATGAGGGTTATGAAAGGGAAATATAATGGAGTAGAATATATTTAAGTCGTAAGATTAGAAGAGACTAATACAAGTTTCAAAGATGAATAATAGAAAATGGAGGTTGAGTTGGATCGTCCCTAATCCCCAAGTGCTTGCTTTCTTTATTTTAGATAAATGGTCACTTTGGAGCTGGTTAGCAGTTTCCCTGCATAGTCTGAATGGTAACTTCATTTTCAACAGAAAACACATTTCATACACTCTTGTAACATAGTGAAATATCCTACAATAACATGTTGCAAAGTCTCAAATATCATGAAACCCAAAAATTTGTTTCTATCAGGAATCACTCCAGAGTTCAGTTTTTTATTTAAATTATTTTATTTTGCATACTGAGTTCAAAGTTTACATTTTGTGACTGGTGCATTTCAGGGACTTGAAGGCATGGTAAGACAACCCAAATTAGCAGACTGAACTTGTTATCAAAAATATCAGCAAGACAAACAACGTAGTTCAATGAAGTTGTAACTGAGAAGGAATCTTATTTTAATCAGCAAAATCAATAGCATTTTAAAAAATCTCACTTGCCATTTTAGTACAGTATTTATCCTCAGGATGGGCAACAAACTTTAGTTTTTGAAACTTTAGCATTCATGAGACAATGAAATCTGGAATTCACCACCCACAGAATTAACAACTCTGAAATTTCTGCACATGCACCTGGGTGTGACATTATCTATTGACTGTTGTTAATCTCACCTCTCAATTTCACCTGAATCCTTTTCATGTTTTTCATCAGTACGGGTGTCTCTCGTTTTTATGGTTCTCTTGCTTCTGCTCTAGCTGCTGCAGTGGTTCCCAGTCCTCCAAGCTATAGCCAGACTAATACTCTCAAACACAAATAGGACCATGACACCTCCTGCTTACATCTCTTGGAAAATTCCCATTGGAATCAGGATAAGAACTAAATTCTTATGGTACCCTACCTTGTGCGGTCTGGCCCCCTCGTGGTCCCCCAGCCTCCTGTGGTCCCACCTGAGTCCCCCTACGCTGACCTTCTCTCAAGTCTTCATACTCACCCTTCCATCCGTCACAGGGCCTTTCTACAAGCGATTCCCTCTGTCCAGAAGACTCTCCACTCCCGTTTCTCACTCTTGCTCCATTGGGCTCAGGTAACTCCTACCAGCTTCCTCATAGAACCTTCTCTGAGCTTCTTAAGTCTTTCTGCCAAGTGGTCCCACAGCGCTTACCCTTCCTTGCTGTACGTCTCCAGCTGTAGTTCTGTGATGGTGGAGTTTATATCCATCTCAGCCGCATGAGGACTGTGGCCATGTCAGCTTTCGTGCATCTTTATGTTGCTAAAACCTAAAGCAGAGCCTGGCCATAGACACACCATCATGTCTACCGAGCAAATGAGTAAATAAGAGGCTAGCACTTCAATTACCTAGTTTTAGCATCCCAGCATGCAAAGACCACTTGAACCAACTTTTATAAAACAGTTTTTAGAGGATCTGCCACCCTTGCTTTTTTTTTTTATGTGTTTCTGATATTAAAATGGTGAAAACAAAAACAAATGCTATTAATTTTGCTGACCAGAAACACATTTCTTCAATACTGCTTGGCCACAGCTTTATTGAGCTAATTTTTTTATCTTGCTGATATTTTTTTATAACGGGCTCACTTTGCTTCTTGCGGTGGTTTTGACAGTCGACAGACCTCAGTGTGGTGTTGGCCAGCGGATTTT